>JAGVSQ010013266.1:0-11197 GCA_022683975.1 Rhyacophila evoluta
TCGTGTTGTTAATGTATTAAACTTATAATTTGTGGTATTACAACATGTATAAAGTAAATAAATAAAAATTACAAAGATAGCTATGAACCCGAACAACTAGATCTAAAAACAATTCTTCCTACCTTTTCTCCAAACCTAAAAATCATATTTTACAAGAAACAGCCACATATTCTCCTATTCACTATTTATTGTGTTAAGTTTGATTTCTTTTAATGAGTAAATGCTTTCTGTATCCATAAGCATATATACGTAATACAAAAACTGAATGGATATTCATATTTTGTCTATAAATCATTATTTCTGGTAAAAATAAAGTGAACCATGAAGGAGAATAAAGGAAATAACTTTTTCACTAAACAATAAGTGTTTTATCAGCTAAGTGAAAATTTAATTAAACAAATACCAATTCAATAATATATAATAATTTAATTAATTCTAATGGATTTCAAAAGGATGTTGCTGATAAAAAATAATATACTATTTCATTTGACTATAATTGCTTTCCTAAGTTATATTGTTTTTACTGAACGTCAAAATTTTAGCGAATCCAAATTAAGTGTTTTCGTATTTAATTGGTTTAATTTAATGTGTGTTTATGTAATTTCGGCGTCAAATTTTTACACAGTGATATTATAAATTCAACGTCTGTTTATTAATATAACTAACCACGCGATTCTTATAGTGTCATTTTTACTTGTTACTTTTATGAAAATTTGAAACGTTTATTTATTGTTATTTAGACAATAAAAATTTATTTATTTACTAACACTATCGACTAACCTTAGTTGTTTGTGTAGTGATTTTAACCTCAAAACTTACAAAAAAGTTGTAAACAATGTACAAATGGGCAAAAAATAGTCAAACAATTGTGAGAAAATATTAGATATTTAGACAAAGAAGTCGTGTACTATTATCACTGTAGGATCTGTAACGTTTGATAACATACATCATACTTAAATTTTTATCGAAAGCTTTTACTAATAACTTTTTTCAACTTTTATTCAAAAAAATTATGAATTGCCTTTCGTTAACAATAGTCGATGTTTGATTATAAGTGGCGGATTGCTTTTAGATTTTTTTATGATGTGGCTTTATACCGATTGATTGTGATAATAGTAGCCGAATGATAACATTATCCGTGACTTAAATATATAAAAACAATTAAAAGAATATAATTTGCTCAAATTATTAAATAGGCATTTCGAGACGTATATATTTCTAGAACCAATATTCTATAAAATATTGTTCGCTATCTATTCTATAAGACTTACTCTTATGCACTGTGCACATCATCCGCAGGGATAGTGTGCTTGATTGAGTAGAAAGGGGCCTTAATGTTCTTAGTGTCGGCAATTATACTAACAGGATACAAAATAATGGGGACTGAAGCTTGTTCTCGGACAATTTCCCGCCGTACAAAAACCCTCGGACAACAATCGCCTCACCCACCATAAAAAAGCTTTCTTGGCACAACAAGCGACGGATACAAAAACTTTTTTGATGTAATAGAAAAATGTTAATACGAAAACGAAAGTAAAATTTTATTTAATCATAGTAGATTGTAGAAATAAGAAGATTTAATCGTTCTGCTGTATTCATATTTTTTTTATTTATATTCATTGATTTTTTCTAATAGATAATTAATTATGTACCAACCGGAAATAGGTATGTACCTCCACAAAGTGCAACTTTCAAGGGAGGTTTTTTTTTATTTTTTTGTTAAATTTTACGAAACTTTTATTACATAATAAAATCAAATTTAATGTTGTAGTCTTCTATTTAATTATATTTTACTTATCTATCATTAAGTCTTAGCTCTTCGGTAGCTTCAGATTAGCGTAAGTTCCTTTCATCTAGGAAATGCTGGTTTGAATACCACATCTTTTGGATTTTTTTCAATCTTAAAATGCAGAATTGGTTACCCATTGGTCTGACAAAAAAAATCTTGTGAAAAAAATAATCTATCAAGACATATGTTTACATTGCAGAGCGGATATTTTAGAAAAATATATATTTTCTAAATTTAAAATATACTATTTTTGAACAATTATTATAATACTTATTTTAAAACATGAAATACTTGCTCATTCTAAACCTGCTAATGGAAAATACGACCTTATCTTAAAGTTTACTTGATTTAGACAAAAAAAATAAGACTTACCTGCTTGTACCTGATGTGTGCAGAGTTTTTTAGTTCTTTGCTTCAATTACTATTATAATAAAAATCGTTGTCATGCCAATCACTAAATGCCATTTTAATTACGCAGGCTTGAATGTTGCCTGAAATATATTTTATGATTTAGTTTTCGTACGAGTTCATTGGACTAAGTTCAGGAACATGAATATTTAAAATTCGCAAAATTGTATCACGTTTCAATAAAAAAAAACTCACAACGCGCGTGATAAAATCCGCTCTAGGTGTGAGGAATTGTTCTGAAATATGCGATACGTAATACATTACGAGAGGTGAAATTTATGGCATTTTTATTCAATGGAATACTAATTTACACAGTGCTCTTCGGTCGGGATCCAAATGGTGGATATTCCGAATTGAAACTATGAAATAATGCACATCCATTGGAATTTCGCGGTCTATTTGCTACACATTCCACGTGTGAATTCTGAATAGCGTGTCATATATCAGCACCGATAGTACCGTACACAGTAGACCAGCCGTTTCCAAAAGATTTTCTACGGCAGTTATTCTCAACGTGGGGCTCAATTTAAATGTTTTGGGAGGCAATGCGTAAATCATTAATGTTAGTTAAAAGTTCGTTCAAAAGGTCACACATATTTACTTAAAAAGTGAAATTATAAATTGATTTGACCGTGTGAATTTTTATTTTAATTGTGAATGTGTGTATGATTTGAAAGTTGAAAGTGAAACAGTTCACCTAGAAACAGCAGTCCAAATAACGTGTAAAAATTTCACGTCGCCACTCTATACCATTTCGAAAGAGTTTCTGTGACAGGCAGACTTACATATATTTTCTGTAATATATAAATATAAATTTCGAAAGTATTTTCAATTTATCTAATTTCAGCCCATTCAAAATTATCTAATTACAATTGAATGTAATTTTAGGTTTATAGTAATTTTATTGTAAAACACACGCGTGTTTTCTGTTTTATAGTGTATGCAAGATTCGTTCATTTTCTGTGGTGTATAAATAAAAATAAATATCGATAATAAGGTATTCTTAAGTTATCTATTTTTAGCCTATTCTAAAACCATCTAATTGTAATTGTATGTAATTTTATTGTTAAACACTCGCGTGTTTTCTCTTTTTTAGTACACTATTCTATTTAATAGATACTTCTTTTTAACTATGTAAATTGGACCATTAATGATTTTATATGTTACGATACTCCACGTGTTGCTTGGTAAACGTACAGCCGAATTATAAAATAAAAAAAATTAAATCTCGAGAGATTTTTAATAATGCAGTTCATAAAACTCACAGCGAGTTGAATTTTTTTCTCTATTGTCTTATATTTTCTCGCTTTTGAGCGATAATAATGGCAGTAAAATCCTATTTTCGCGCGAAAAATTCGCACCTACGCACGCGGGGAAGTCAAATATGGAACGTGCGAATTCTTATTAGTGTTTTCAATTACCCGCCGCCCGGGGTTTTCCGACGAAAACTCCTGAACGCTGGCTGAAACGAGGCCGGAAGTTAAGAAAATGTGGATACGGAAAATCCCTTTTCCAGGTTGAAAAAATCTTTTCTCAACTCTGTTATAAACTTAATAATATAAGTTTAATACCCACTTCCTAGCAAATTGAGATATTCATGTATAATGTAGGATTCATGCGGTTGCTTCAGGTCATAGACGTGAAATGATTATTATTTTTTTATTATATATTGAATTTCGTAAATTGATTATCGCCTTTTGGCAGTATAATATAATAATTCAAAATAAGTATACGTGGTATATCAAAGAATAAAACCATGATATTAATTTATAAATCATTAAAACTACGTATTATAAAAATATAAGTAACTCCAATAATATGGTAATATTTTATATCAATCAATACTCTTAATTTGATTGGAACAATGGGAATATTATCAGTGTTCTTTACTAAGATTATTTCTAAACTTATTCGGCATAAGCCGAGCCGTACCCATGTCCTGGATGCAAATATTAGTGAAAATAATACTTGCCTCTTCACCCAGCTACAATATTGAAGATGTCTTCTCACATCAAAATGTATTTTAGATACACTTAATAATAACGAAATATAAAAATACCAATAGCATGTTTGCGCATTTTATTTGAGATATGCTACATTACAAGTATTATGTGCGGGTAAATCCAAATAAATTTTAATTTTGAATATCTAAAATTTTACTAACTAATAAGCACTATCCATATGTAGATCTAAATGCTTTAAATTCGGAGAGGCTATGGTATAAAAAACACGATCCATGTTTGGCTATTGAAGTGATGAGAAATTTTATGTTTCATGTTTTCAATATTCTAAAATAAGTGATTCCTTTGGATTCCTAAAAATGTAATCTAGTCTAATCAACCTAACGACAATTCAATAGCTATACCCATCAATAAAGATATACAGAGGTAAGCTACGCAGGTTATTTTAAACACAAAAATTTGCTACCTTTAAATATTAAAATATTTGTCGAAAGTTAGTAAATTTATTTCAATATTATGATATCACAAATTATATATTTTCAAAATTCCTTTAACTATTTAAAGGTCATGCATTCTCAGAAGACTAAATAAGATTTTCACGAACAAAGTTTTCTCTCGTGGATTTTTATAAAATACTTGAAATTTTTCCGCATTTGCTTTCGCCACTCGTTCTTCAGTTTTCCTTACCAGTTCAAAGATACAGTGTTTTAATATTCCCAAATTTTATATATTTTCTTTACTTATATCCTAAACTTATTAAAAATTATCACATTTACGAGTATTTTATCAGTCAAGAGACTCCTTTCTCGGTGAAGATTATAATACCGTTTTGCCAATATTATATATTATAGTTTCAGTTGGAATGCTTTGGTTTGCTTGTAAAGCTTTTACAAAATAACTTAAACAATCGATTTGATGGTTCTTAAGTAACTGTTTTCTCGTTATGGGTTACAACCTCCTTTAAAAATATTTTTTAATGTATACCATTATAGAAGGTCAATAAAACTATCAATGCTTTAACACAATTCTTAGTTGCCTCTAGAAAACGCCTTTCAGTCCATCTATATACCACAATATACCTTTGCTGCCTTAAGTTTAGAGATGCTGTGTGCTTTCCCGCATAGTTTAACCATCTCAGTTATGTTCGGTTGAGCCTGTTTTCCCTTCCGGCCCATTTAAAAGGAGCTTTTTGGGTGCTTTTCTATTTTCCATTCTTGAGACATAGCCTGCCAAACAGAGTCACCCTGGTGATATATGTCATCCCAATGACCGGATGTTAATCTCTCCTTTGCCACCGAAAATCATAGCTTTAAATACAAAAGTTGCATTAGATTTTCTGGTTTTAAAATGTAGGATTGGTTGAGTGAGTTTGAGCAATAAAGCCGTGAGTAGTTTTTCACAACAAAAAAACTAAGTTTTTGTATTACAAAATTTCATTACTCCTTCTGTAGTAATTCCGCCTAGTAATAAATAATATTTCAATATTACGAAGTCCTAATATTTCCATAGCAGAAACTAAAATGTTTAATATTTATGGATACTTTAAATAATATTTATAAACAGCAAACATAAATTATTTTTTCACTTATAAATGTTTGAAGCATTGAAGTATCTCATTTATTAGAGAATTTATTACTTTATATTATACCACAAAGTAAAACCAAAGCGCTTGGGATATGATGCGTTCCCAGCGGGCATTTTTTTTTGTTGGGCTTCTAACGAAATGTGCGGTTTGGAAATCTTTAGCGAAAACCACTCTTGCCCCCATCCTACGCATTACCCCGATCTACCCGCCTAATACAAATATACGGCTCGGAAAATAATTCAAGCGAAACTGATCGATCCCGTATGTCGTAAAACGGCACCAAACGCATTTTCGGAGATATGGAAACGGCCCCACCTTCATTTTTTTTTTGTCATAGCGGTAACCGTGGCATTTCACTGCTGAACTTACCCACCATCTTGCCCATGTTTACCTTTTCTCGTTCGTGACTTGATCGAATACTCATGAAAAAACACCATTAGATTTTGAAATCTGAAAGGCCAATTTTTATGGCATTACCTACTTTTGAGATAGTATTGATAATGGGTTTCATACCATTGTATTATTCTAGCTAATTTAAATAAAAGCTTATAAAAAAAGCTTAGATATTCGAATCTATTCCATGTTTCGTCATATGCATTTTGCGATGGTAACGATCAACTTTAACCTCTTTACACAACGCAGAAAAATTACAAATAATTATCTACGTGAAAGTTTACGAATTTCAATGCCAGGTTGAAATCGATTTTTATCAAGCACCATCGGTTGAGAAATTAACCAAAAAGGTTATTGTAAATCGGTAGCTTTATGTCAACAAAATAAAGTGTGCCGATTTGTACGTTAGGTCACATTGAAAAAAAAAATCGTCGTTTCTGTTTTCATTTGTCCAATCTGAAAATTGATTACATGAATTTCCACGCTGCGCAAATCTCCTCTCAAAAAATGGAGTATATTTATTATTGTAAAAACATATTGACAGATTTTTTCACGAGAATTGGTTGTTATGTAGCTACTTCAACCCATAAGCATCTAATTCTTATAACAATGCTTTATACATTAAAGCTTTTTACTTATGCACACTAAAGCGACAAGCGCATGGCTCAAAATACGCGATCTGATTGCATTTATCGCTCTAACACAAGTATGCTTCAAGCGATTAATATATTCCTGAAACTTCTATAGATCATACTATAGCGGTCGGCAACCAGCGGCTTACGAGGTGTTTTTATGCGGCCCGTACAGTAATTACATAAACGGTCTATTCTGCAATGACATGGCCCAAGTGCGGCCCGCACTAATCCCCACGTAAAATATTTGTCCCTCTTACAACAAAAGGTAGCCGATCCTTTGCATTATAGCATCGGCTATATCAATATATCACTCATTTAATGCAAAAATACATTAAAAAAATCGCATATTCTGTTTGAAAATTATAGTTATCATTATAATATTGAGCTAAACATAAGAATTTTATGGTTTAATTGAACTATCTTAAAAGTTTACTGTGCCTTTTTTAAACACCAATTTTGAAAGTTTGAGAGTTAGGTTTAGCCGCGATATATTAATGAGCGATATTCAAATGGTTGTTATTTTTCATAGATTAAATTATTATCTATGATTTTTCGTTAAATACGAATCAATAAAACGTTTCTATACAACAAAAGTAGACCACGAAATGTAGGAATGAAAAGAAATTTATAAATACAATGAAATATTCGTAATAAAGGAAACAGACATTTATTAAAAAAAAAGACTCGTGTTCAACATGTAATATTAAAGAATTAGCCGGTTCGTAAAGAAATATATTCACTCTCGTGTGTCATAAATATTTAGTAACGGTATTTCCCCTCGAAAATTCTTACCAAAATGAAACATTTTTACGGAGAATTTCGCGGTCACAATATTATTTCGCAGAATTATTGTCGTTTTGGGATAAGATAAGCGCTATTTCGTCTGCGATCATTTCCAAAAAAATATTTATTAAAAAAAATACATAATATATTATTATGAATTGTATGCGAATATTTCAATTGAATTACGTATAAAAATACCTTGGGGACTTATTGAAACCGACTTTACACCGTTGGTAAACACTCGGTACTAAACAATTACCAGAGACAAATGTTTACATTGAGTATTCGATGTATAATAATACAAGCTTTATTACTTGGGTTTGCCTAGTTTATTCATCTTGTCATCACAAATGTATTTCAATACCTGACTGCGCACTAACTTTTTAGCCGCATGTTGATTATCAGTAATGATCTTAAAAGTTGAAAGTATTATAGTTGACCTTGAAATTGCAGTCAAAAAAGCATGTAAAAATTTGACGTCATTACTGTTTATCGTTTGGGAGAGATTAGCGTGACAGACAGATACACATCTACTATATTCTGTTTTATAGTATGGATACGAGTATAATTTAAACACCACGCGATGTAATGTTACAAGTCCGGAAAACAGCTTATATTGAAATACAAAAGCTTTAGTATGATAGAGGTAATATGTCGTTCAAATGAGGTCATCGGAAATGCCACATTCATTTCCTAAGTGAAAACTATGTACACCAAACGGTTCCTCCAAGAGCTCTTATCAGTGGACAATATTCTAACATCACGCAGTTCCTTTAAATCAATATTATTTATTATTAACGGCCTTTTAGTACCGGAGGCTGGTTTTGTTAAGACTCTTGACGCATTAACGTTGATAGTAATTTTATATTAATATGTACACGAAAAACAGTAATGTAATGCTACAAACGTAGTCTCAATATACACAAACGATTGAATACTAAGCTTTTTACTCATGTAAATAATTCATTAACCATGTGGATTCAAAACTTATGTAGAAAGATTATTTTTAAAGCACGGCTTACAACGGTGAAAAACGCGTTATCAATTTGGTTGCCATCCATTTTGGTTCCTCACTTTGTAAAGTATAGTTTTATTTTTTGCAATTTCTCAATTCATCTGGATATTTTTATACTAGCACATATATTTATAAGACGTTTACAAATTATGTATTAACGCAAAAATCTGCCAATGATACGAGGATTGAAAAAAACATAACTATACTTTACAAAGTGACTTAATGCAAAAACATGGATACGTGTTCCTGCAATATTGGCCACGATATAATATATCTTCCATACGAAATATTTAAAATTTATACAAATATAATGTCGTAATATTTGATTAAATTTCTTTTAAACTGTTCATCGACTATCTCTCAAAAATTGTCAGTCTTCTCAAACCCTGGACTATAATCCCGAAAACAATATATAATATTGGCAACAATAATCGTACTGAATCTGGGTTATTTCTAAACTTTTATAATACACAGCTTTTATTGATGGAAACTGCCCAATATCTCTTGCGATCTATATAACCGTTCCATTGTTTAAGCGATCGTATAGTTCAGTTATTGAATAGGGGCCAAAGTTATGAAATTAAATAGAACTGAATTACATTTCAAGTTCTACCCCAGCCCGGTTATATTATGGGTAACTGTTTCAAATACTTGCCGTCTCGCTCGAGCCGAAGCTGTTGAATTATGCAAAAAAGAGTGAGAGTTTCTCAATTTATACGTTTTGTATGCTATGCTTGCGTGTGCCATGATAGGGCATCCACAATTCACTGTTTTTTCATCTCGCCATAAAAAATAACACAAGCAGCTTTGTAGTTACAATGCTTTTATTCTAAACCTGTTTCAAACGTGTAATATACAAAAAAATAACTCACAATGACGTAGTACTTTCGTCAGTTTCTTTTATTAATATACTAAAGACGATTTTCACGGCTTTATTTACTCATATTTATTCTAATTAATTCAATAACTAAAAATACATATTAATATAAATCAATTATTTACAAAATAGAAAGCAATAACAATCTGACAGGTATATCGATTGTTAAAATATGTCTATCTCAGCTAATAATTATAATTATAAGTAATTGTATGTTCTCCCCGGTAGCGTAGAGGCCAGCGTATATGTCTATCAATCTGGGGAATGCGGGTTCGATTTCCACATCTGTCGAATTTTTCAAATTCAAAAATGCAAAACTGGATCTATTTGGTTGAGCAGTTGTCTGACAAACAACCCTCGTGAAAAATAATCTGTCAAGACGTTTTACATATTGCGTAGATCCATATACTCCACTTTCAGAGTGGATGTCTTTACACTGTATAGAACCATATGCTACACTATGGGAGTAACATGATATAAAAGAAATAATTGATTTTTTTTTGCAACATAAAACGTAGGAATCTCGAGTCTCTCCGGTATCTGAGACGTTGTGCTGAAGATTACAAGTTCGATTCCTACAGCTTTCGGATTTAAAAAAAAATACAAATACAGGACTTGAAACCCAATTGGCTGATAACCATTTCTTGCGACGAATTTCTCTTGATAAAAAAACTTTTTATTATATTATACTCCAGTTATGAAGTAGATATCTTCACATTATGTGAATCGGACATGGTATAAAATAAGAAACATACGTTGGTATGAAACTCTATATTAAAACTACCTCGATGATAAAATGGTTGCTTTTATATAGATTTCTATATCGGTGAAATTTTGGCCTAAGTATTATGGTTAATAAAATATGTATTAAGTAATTTATTTTACTTTAGTTGTATAACATTCTGGGTGTATTAAAATTTACCAAATAAATATCACTATAAACCCTGATATAAGATAAGATCGAAAAAAACTATTATCTTTCCTCAAGTCAAACCGTATTAGCTGCAAACGCGAAATCAAATTACCCACCGCGCACGTAGTTTTACACGTGGGATGCTATAACCTTTTTTGTTATCTTATCGTGTACATTTCAATGTGTGAACCAATCAATCTGTATCATGAAATTTCGTTTTTGTTTCAGCCGACAAGGTGCCACCTGGTTTCCCTTCAGTGGCGCCACCCCAGAGCTCGCAAGTAGTGGAGATTGGCCACGCGATCGTGTTGCTATGTGCTGCATCTGGTAATCCAGCCCCAAGAGTGCGATGGATGCGTGACAATATGCCGCTGGATGTGAAATCCAACCCAAGATACACCCTGCTGGAAGGAAATATGCCAGGTTTGATAATTGAACATACTTATTATAAAGCTACAATTGTTAAGTTTTCCGAAAGTATTTACTTTGTGTAAATTAGTTTATTGTTGCAAATATTACAAATTATTGGCTTAAATCATTAACAATACGAAATGCAACAATGGCAAAAGAGCTTATTTTTTTAAACAAAAAAACAAAGTTAATATTTTAGAAGGAAGAGTAAATAAAAGTAAAAATAAAAATAGATTTTGAATATAAAAAGAAAGAGGGTCTGACAAGAGAGTTATAAAGCTCATATTCTCAAAAATTATACAATAGCATCTATCTAAACTAAGATGGGAAATATCAGGTTCCATGACAACTGACATTAACATGACATCTGCGCACATGACAAGTGCTCACATGAAATCTGCGCACACATTGAAGTGCTCACACTAAC
>JAGVSQ010013267.1:0-11197 GCA_022683975.1 Rhyacophila evoluta
CCAATATTAGCCAGAGCGGCAGAGTTATCAATAAGACCACGCATAAGTCGAAATAGTACGAATGCTGTGAGTGGACACATTATATTTTACTTACTTAAAAACGTATCTAATTATATAGAACTAAAAATTTCTTCAAATATAGCAGAGCGTATATGGCATAATGTCATTCCATAAATACACAAAATTATAGTGCCTTTTGTTTATTTTCTACTGATTGTGCAAGAAACATTTCTTTATCCAATATAAGTGGTCAGTTTGCTTTTATAATCAAGTTTATCATATTATTTAGAGATGTTTACATAATTTGAAAATGATATCTTTTCACAGGTAAGTGTGAAAAGTCTTTAATTTTAATCGTGATTTTGATTGATCGTAAACAAAATTATTATTGACTGATGAAATTTTTATAGTCATATTCCTATTATAAAATTAGGCTATTTAAATATAATATTAGATATACAACGATATGAGATTTAGAACATATTTACTATGAAAATATTTTCCCGTCTAGAACAGTCAAGATGAAATCATTAATTTAATATCAAATATTATCAATGTAAAATTTTATTCAATTATTTAACTCAGTCTATTGATTATTTTTGACGAGCGTATTGTGTGTTCAAACTCCGTAGAAAGATTGAATAACATAGAATAAATATATTTTCTCTATCAGTATTATTAATTTAATGATGGTGCTTGATGGGATATATTTTTTGATTTATTTGAACAATTTGAAAACTGTAACATTTCAAACGAATCGATTCATCTTTACCATCTGATATCTTCAAACTGTCGATTAAAAATGGGCAATTATACACTAAGATTATCCACTTAAACAAACTTTATTTAATATATTAAAAATATTTTACTTAAAGCCAGAAATAAAATATAAATGAAATATAAATCTACGAATATATTTGTAATTTTTTGAGTTTGTTTTATTGCCATATTTTTTTTTTGAGTAAATGAAAATATAATGAATTTAATGTGAAGTATCACTTATGAAATAAAATGATATTAAAAATGTACTACACAGGTAAGTAATAAGTCTGTTCTCTAAAATACGTAAGTTATCGGTGGTCAAAGTTTTTTATTGTATATTTTAAATGGTTACTTTGTTGGTCGATTAAAAAATTGCATGGTAAATAAAACCGTATTTGATTAAATGTTTAAAGAATCATTCTTGTGAATGTAATATTTTAAATGAGATTTCAAACGGCAATTAAAATTCCACAGCTTTAAGTAGCGATCAACAAACGTATAGCCTTTAAGAGAGAAGATTACAACAAGGATCCACGTTTTAAAATGTCAAACTATGCCCAAAAGAAAGATATATGCAATACCTACTCTGCGAAGCTCATCCAAGATACAAAAACAAAAATGGTCGAAGTGTTATGAAAAAATAATTTACAGATCGCTTGACTGCGGGTCGCGTGTCACATACTTTTAGAGTATAAAAACGCTGTGAGCCGAGCCTAAAGCATCAGTCAGTGTTGTTTCACCGACTTGAGTAGTTCATCGCTCGTGGAAAGCCCCAGGATATAAAATGAGAGCTTTTCTGGTAAGGATAAGTACCTGAAGATTGTGTTTAAAAGTGACGTGATTTTGCGTATTCGGTGGTGTTTTGGGCAACAGCTTAATAATATTATTTTACGAAAAAGTGAAGCATCATATTCAGCGATGATTTTTGCAAAGTATAATTCCATCAATTTACCAAAGTTAAATAAAAAAATATATCAATGTATTTTCACACTTAAATTACAAATTTTTCCTTACTAAGTTTTGCCCAAAGCATTCAAATACTTATAGCTCGGAAAGCAAATTAACATCAATAAAAATCGTTTTTTATTATATCGATATTCGTTTAGTAAAAATTGCTAATAAATAGATTTTATTTTAACTATTGATTTTGGATAGATTGAACATTTAATAACGACATCGTTAAATCAATTGCTTTTTATTTATGGCAACTAAAAATACTATAAAAATAATTGATTGTTATTTGTCTCTAATTAATAATAAATATTGTATAGTTAAATTATTCTTAAATCGACAAACTTAACAAAACACACTTAAACGTGTGAAATACTTTCTCATTTAAGAAAATGATCTATTGAGTATTAATAAATTATTCATTGTTTCTCAAACATCGGAAGATTATGAAAATATATTTTTGATTTATAAAAAAAATATTTCATATGTCTTTAAATTCTTGTTCATAAATATATTACAGAAAAATGGTGAAAATTTCGGATTTAATGCCACTAAAATACAAAGTTCTTCTGTTTGTTTTTACCACCGTTAGCCCTGTTTTACCATGTTGTATTATTAGAAATTAAATATACATTTAACTTGACTTTAACGTCAAAAATAAATTTATAGAGAAATACTTCGATAATTTTCTCTCGTTGAAAATTGATAAAATAACTGAGTAATTAAATGAATTGTATATTCGCGGTTAAATATTTCCAATGTATTTCGGCTATTAATTGATTTTTAATTTGTTCTATTTGAGTGTTAAAAAATATATTTAATATTAAAGCCACTCACGAATGATTGAGAATACTATTTACAGTAAAAACTTAAAGCACCACTTGACACCATTTATTAATTGCAAATGTAGGTTCTTGCCCTCGTGGCATCGGCCCTGGCCCGCCCTGAACCCCCCGTATCTGGATACAGCTACCATAGTCCTGGACCCAGCCAAGGAGGTAATCTCATTGGCTCACAGTCTCAGCAGATCCCAAGTGGAAGCTATGGATCCCCTGGAGGATCTTATGTTGTTCAAAATTCTGGAGGATTCACTAGCGGCGGTGGTGGCGGTGGTGGTCAAGGACAATCCAGCACCATATTCCAATCTAGCATCGGCACACAATTCGGCCAGGGAGGTGGTGGAGGATTAGGAGGACTTGGAGGATTTGGTGGAGGAAGTGGATTGGGAGGAGATTCATTTAATGGAGGATTCGGTGGACTTGGAGGAGGAAGTATCGGAGGAGGAAGTCTTGGAGGAGGAAGTCTCGGAGGAGGAAGTCTTGGAGGAGGAAGTCTTGGAGGAGGAGGTCTCGGAGGAGGAAATTTTGGAGGAGGTCTAGGAGGAGGTAATCTTGGAGGAGGAGGTTTTGGAGGAGGTCTTGGAGGAGGTAATCTTGAAGGAGGCTTCGGAAGCGGAAGTTTAGGAGGTGGAAGTGGAATTGGATTAGGAAGCGGCGCTGGAAATGGTCTTGGCGGTAGTGGAGGAGGGTTTGCAGGACAATTTATTCAACAAGCTCCTTTGGCTCCCATCATCCAAAAACACATTTATGTACATGTTCCCCCACCAGAACCAATTGAAGACTACCAGCGACTCATCAGCGCTGCTGCTCCTCGCAAAAACTATAAGATTATCTTCATTAAGGCTCCAACTGCTCCTGCAGTCTCCCCAGTTGTTTTGCAGCAACAACAACAGAACCAAGAAAAGACCATCGTTTACGTTTTGGTGAAGAAACCTGATGAACAAGAAGCACTGACACTGTCTGGAATTGCTCCGAACAAACCATCCAAACCAGAAGTATACTTCATCAAGTACAAGACCCAAAAAGACGTTTCCCTCAATGCCAACAAGTTGACTGGAAACATTGGCTCAAACTTCGTAAACCAGGAAGGTTCCGGTTCATCTACTGTTACAGGCAGCCTCAACCCAAGCCCACAGTATGGACCCCCTGGTAACTCAGGCCCTTACTAAAAATCATACGCATAGATAGCTCTGCACGTATTAGAGGTGAACTACATACGATAAAAACGAAAAAAATATGAGAAATTTCAAAATTTATACATTTTAATTGTCTCTTTATTTAGGATAATAATTTGATATATTCAACTGAATATTCTCCATAAAAATTGTGGATTATTGTCTGATATGTGAGAGTGGGTTTTGTGAAAGTGTGATAGAAATTTGTTGCCATGAGCGTTTTTTTGTAAAACCATAAGACGTTACTTAAAAAAAATCTTTCCTTCAATGAATGAACGCGTCCGCATTGTTTGTGTGCCGCCATTTCTTGTATAAATTGTACATATTTTTATATATATTATATACTTTTGTTTTTTTTGTATGAATAAATAAAACAAACAATTTTAATACTTTTTGTTTTCGTTCAACTGTTTCCTCATTTGTTATATCGTTTTCCTACATTTTCGACACGCAAACATTTATTTTATTGTATATTAAAAATTGTAATATCTCATTTTCAAATACATGAAAAACTCCAATTAATGTGAATAATTTTCATACACATTATTTGAAACTAGAGCTTGCCTATATCATGCAAATAAATGAAAAATTTTATGATCGTTGATAATAATTTAAAATCAGTTTCATCAAACAATTACACTTTAATCATTTATGTTATTTCAATTATTATTAATACATGTAAATGGCATTTATATTGAAGTAATTTAAACTTCAAAATTTGTTAATCAAATATTTGAAATTAAAGTTTAAAAGGTGTTTTTTTTTAAATAACTTAAATAAACTAAATAACTTAAATTACAAACAAAAGAATAAGTAAAATATAAATTAACAAATCAAGTATACCAAAAAGATAATTAAAACTACTAACCCATTTTGCTTGTTAGAAATTCTAAGAACAAAACTTTTGAAATTTTACAAAATTCTTTATGAAATAAATATAATGTTTAAATATTTCTATGAGTTTAAATATGAATAAAAATTATTAATTTATTTTAATGAAGTTTATTGCGTCTAAGAAGCGACTTGGTAAATAGAAAAATTCACTGTATTTCGGCATCGATCTTCAACCAGAGAAATCTAAAATTTAGATATTGGCACACATAACACTAATAATAGGCATTTTGTTGAAGAAATGTTTTTAATATGCTAAGTATCAATTTAGTGAATTGACACACAGTAATATCGGCTTCTTTATGTTACGATTTCCATTTTTATTTAATATTCGAAAGTGATATTTTCATATTTTTATGATAAAATTATAAAATATTAAGTCGCTATCACACCTTGAGAAATATCTATCATATTATATTTTCATCGTTTTATATTTAATAAATAATATAAAAAATACAAAATAAAAAAATAATAAATGTCTAAAAATATATTCAACTATGAATTTTGATTAGTTAAACTATGATCATATCTTATAGATTTGATTATTTTGTCGATAGCTATTTCGAGTGAGAGTTATTTTATAGAATTTAAAAATAGTATCTATTCAACTCGTTTGAACTAACTCGTAGAATACTAATTGTTTTCTCTTAAGTATTTAACGTTTATTTTCTTTGAAACACATTTCAATATGTATTTCAATAAGTCTTTGATGATCTGTAAATATTTGTCGATAGCTACTTCGATTGTTAAATAAAAACACTGTAGGATCTTTATCAGGTTAATTATGAATGTAAACAAAATTACTCGAAATGTACAAACTCTAAAATAAAATTTAGCCAATTTGAAAAATATTCAAGACAGGGTGCAATTTGGATGAAATATTGACTGAAAACCAATCCTCGTAAAAAAATCTCTTGCAAAAGGTGTTCACATCTCAGAAATTTGTATACTCTACTTTTGGAGCAAGCATTAAAAAGCGAACGCATTAAAATGGAACAAGAAATAAATATTTTCAATCTATATCATTATATTACAATCATATTTTATCAATTGGCGCTGTCGATCAGGTATGAGATTCCCAGCGGGTCATATACCCTAGAGAAAAAAATGGCGCAATGACATGTATCGAAAATATCCATAGGCGGGGGTGCACATCCGGTTAATGGGTATAATTATGTATAAATTTACGCTAAGAGTATGCGGCACAAGAGAAGCATTCTTTCATTTCATTAGTGAACCGCTAAAAAGGAAAGTGTGTGGAGGAAAGAGTGTAAAAATTTGCATTTTGTACATAATTCATAGCGCTCACCTTATTAACAGGACCGAAATGCATTGGTTTTAATATTGCAACCGATTATATGATGATATCGAAATTTCGTGTCATTAGAATATATTTGTGTCAAATACCATAGCATTTAGTATTCATGAAAGTGTTTTGAAATTTAATTGAAACTTTGTATTACTCCAAATATTCTGTTTCATTATTGTAAGTAAGTCTGGATTAGATCTTGGCTACCAGTTGATTCTCTCCCAGCAATCGTTAGATAATTTCAGTCAAGCAACTAAACTTGGCCACTATCCATAAGCCGCACACCTGGTCTCAATCAGGCGTACCTTGGAGTTCTGTTAAATATATAGAAGCGATTTACTTTATGCAACGGGAATAAATAGAAATGACATAATACTTCATGTTAAAATATAAAACATAGTAAAATAAAATTATACTCGAGTACGATATTGGATATTGAAGGATTTTATTCGGTCCCGTAATTGTGGGAAGAAAGCATATATGCAACAGGCGTTAGTACATTAAGATTGTTTTATAGAACAATGCTTTTCCATTTACTACTTGCTATATCTTCACACATAGTATACACCACATAAACTGTGGCGTGATGATCGTGATGTGGTCTCAAAAGAGGTACTACTGGCCATTAAGAGCAGCTTTGTAAGACTTTGCATGCACTTAATATCGAATTTTGATTGAAATATGGAGATCGACTTCATGATTTGAAAAAAAAATCATTAATCCTCAAATATAGCCGTTTTTAATGAAAAACAGTATCTTTTTCAGCTTAAGCCATACGTCATATGCATTATATGTACATTTCTATTCAACAGTATTAATAAACTTATTGGATTTTGAAAAAAAATAATCATGAAGTTCGAATTGAGGTTTATAAAAATACACCAACTCTTTCTACCCGGTTTTTATACGGCTTTAAAATAACACGGTGGTACAGACTTAGTAGAAGAGAAAATTCATTTCGAATTCCGAACTATTTCGAAAATGTTGAAATTCAGATTTTTTTATTTTCACGAAATTTGCAATCCTTAGTCTCTGGATATTGGAATATATCGTTATGAGAGTGATGAAAACGATGTCGTACCAAATATGCGCAAACGCGTTCGTCTATTGTCTTTTAGTAAACAATTTTATTACGAGTTTTTGATATCTATTAGTTTTTATAGAAAAAAACTTATCCAGCGTTTTTTTTTATTCTGTTATACTTTTTTACACGGTTTTTTAAGACGGTATTACACGGAACGTGTCCATCGTGTAAAACGAGAGTTCAGAGTATGGAGATATTATGGCCGCTTAAAAAGAGATTCATGCCATCCAGTGGAAGTTTGTCTTTTGGTTTAAAACACTACTTTATAAGCAATATATTATTGTGAAATATGTATATTTTAAGATTACATATCCATTCTTAGAATCATAATTACCCACCGCCATTTGTATTAAATCCAACATGGACCCTTACCATCGTCAGAAAGCTCTCGTCTCTCTACAAGCTCTCATGTTTATTCTGAAAAAAACCATGACCCTTCCTATAAAAGTTTATTTTGCTTTTTTTTTCTTCAGAATGCGTTATCTATATATTAATGACAGCACCAGCCCTTTTCACTTTTTTTTTCCAATACATTATATCGACCATGAAAAGAAAAAGGACGTAACCCTTAAATTTTCAAAATATCTTTTATTCGATAATCAGGATGTATACGACTTAATAAACGTTCTGTCAAACGGATATAAACTGAAAAGTTAGTGCGTAAATTAAGCATTCAAGTTTGAGAAAAAAAATGGCTTGTTAAATTTGCAAGCTTCCACATAATCAATTTTTTTTCTTAAATAATTTGTTAAATAAATATCATATTGTGTAAATAAAAACACACGCTTAGTGTTCGTACGCTTTAAGGTTGTGCCCATGTAATGTATTGATTTTGCCCATCACAAAGGTTTTTATGCCTCCTGTACAACGTCTTCTATGTGGATCATGCCCTTTAACTTTATATTAATATCATATTGAGTAAACAAAATATAAGTTTTAGTCTTCATGCACTTTAATGTTATATCTATGTAATGTTTTGACTGCCTGAAAATCATCACATACAAGTTTGTTGTGGCTTATACAATTTGTTGTATGTGGGTTGCTTTCTTTTCCCTTTTCACTACTACTCTACTTTATCCTAACCTATATTTGTTCCAGTATAAATCTGGTCTTAAATTATTTCTGAATTATACATATATGTGGATCCGTCCCTGTTTAAAAAAGACGTCAGAATAAAAACAACTGTGTTGCATAAGCAAAGAGATGAATCAGGAATAATACATTATGTTCATATAAAGAGTTCGGTTGTAATTTACAATGAGCTGAATACTTTATATTCTACGCATCACTTTACTTTTAACCTGAACACACGCCGTTATTTTAAATTAAAAAAATACACTTCACATTCTAAATTTGAATTTTTCGAATAAATTTTGGAAAAAAAAAGTATGTATTAATCGTATGGACTATGATTATACATTTGATGTTATTTTCAGGACGCATACGACTTATGATTGAGTTAGCCACAAATCGTTAAAATTTTATTCAAGCGTTATTTTTAGCTTGTTCATATCAGTTTTTACTATATATATTAATAACAAACAAAAAAACATATGCTTAATATAACAGATGGGGAATCGAACCCGCATTCCCTGGATCGCTAGGCGCGCACGCTACCAACTACGCTACCGGGGAGACAGTAATAAATATTTAATAAAAATAATTCGAATCATGAAACAATTTCAATGTGAAACGACTATAAAAATAATAATACAAACAAAATTAATGCAATGGCATTTGTACAATACTCAATAAAATATTGGAGGTTTTATGTGGAAAAGATTTCTATTTAATTCTTACACCATGTGTCATGCATATAGCATCCGAGAAATGAGAGATGCCAACTGAGAATTGTAAAAATACTACCTTAAATATAATTTAAATTTCGAACTGCCCATGAATGAAAAAAAATCATGGCGCCAGAATTAATTTTTAAAACGTAAACTTATGTTTACTTTCAAAATGAAAGTGTAGATTTTGCTATTAATAATATGGGAATTAAAATAAAAAATAACTATCACGGAATATTGCCGTAAAATATTTTACATAACAAATGAAATGTTTTATCAAATTTTCTTAATATCCTGTATATTTTTTTTCTCAATCGTTACGGAAATAATGTGACATTGCAGAGTTATTCAATCAGTTTGAGATAAAATTCGAAATGAAAAAAAATGAACGTTACAATCGACTACAACAGAGATGGCCAACGTGCGGCATGTCTACTTACTATACATAATAACAAATAAATAAAGAACAAGTAAATTTATATGTTTTACTCCAAAGAAACCGATAATTATTACAAAATTTTACAAAGTATAATGGAATATATCGAAAAGAAAACAGACCCCACGTTAAATTAGATTTTCTCCCTTTTAAACCATGTTTACTCTGATTTTACACAATAACATGAAGAGTTGACGTTGGTAGATTATATTTAACGAGAACTAGTTTTTTTTTAATCGTTTGATCTACGATTTCTATGGTTTATAAGTTTTATACAGTTGTGCAGGCCCGTATCGTATTGTGGTACTTAGAAGCGGCCGCATCGGGCGGTACTCTAAGGGGGCGGCCTAAGCAACGAAATCAAATTAAATTTTGAACCATTTAATGATTAGATCTTTACGTAATTTTCTATATTGATATTTAATTCTATTTAAAATGTGGTATTTCGAAAACTTGCGTCATACTGAGAAAATCTATCGCACAATGCTGCAGATGTTAGATTTAAATCCAAGACGTACATCGCCAAAGAATTATCAATTAGCCTACCAAAGTACAGACCTTTTTATATGAAGCACTTGAAAATGTTTATTTTATGCGATAGATTCATGAACGAAAGTATGAAAATAATGAACTTAATTTATCGCGTATTTAAAAAAAAGCAAACACAAACATTATGAATACTTTGGTTGCTACGGTGTTTTTCAAAATTTAGTCGAGAAATACTGCCATTAGAACTTGTTTTCGATAATAATTACATTGTTTTATTTGTAGTAATAATGTAAATAATAATAATGATTATAAAGATGTAAATTTCAGATCATTTTAGACATTCTGTATGGCGTGTTTTAATTAAATCGTACAATTTAAATTACTTATTTTGTAATTGTCTACGCATATAAAAAAGGTTGGTTATCTTGGACTTCAATAATAAATACTCTGCGTCTTCTTGTCCGTAATACTGACTCAGAGATTTTTTTTCATTGCAAATAAAAAGAGAAACTAAGACCATTGTACTTTTATGACTGAGGAAGATATACGCGTGATATATGACAAGTGATAAATGTATGAGAATGATATTACTTACATGTTTTCGATTTCCTTGAGCGAGTAAAATCAGGGCGTGCCTTGCACCTGCGTGGTTATAACTCCAAAATTTTACTATCTCGTAAAAACATAATTTGAGTTAGGCAATGGCTTAAAATAATATTAATCTGTTACGCCAAAATGGTATTTAATATGTTTATGTCAGCATAAAAATAGCTAGCCATCTCTATAAGACTTGCGTGAAATATTTATTTTTTATATCAGCTAACCAAATATTTTGAAAATACTTACATTTAATGTGTAATCAAGATGCTGCCTTAATTTGTTCATTACCTCTTAGGAAATCGTGTCTTAATTGCTAGTTCTAATTATGTGTTTAATATATTTACTGTTTACTTGCACATCCAGGATATGGGTTAGCTGATATGCTATCCTCGAAAGTATCCAACGATTTTTTTATGGTATGATATCGACTGTGGAAAGGGGAAAAGACGTAAGCCTTAGTTTTTTTTTCAAAAAAGCTCTTTTTCGGCAAGTATACAAATTAATACGCGTTTCATAAAAATAATGTAAGTTGAAAAAGTTGAATTAGTATCGAAATTTTGCTTTTAAGTTTGAAAAAAATGATGGCGTGTCAAATTTGCGACCGGAAAAAAATACTTTCAACACGTCAATTCTATTAACTTTTCTTTAAAAAACTTGTTAAAATTTATAACGGCTGAGGTAGCTTTAGTCTAGTTTTGATCTTCGTGCACTTTAAGGTTGTGCTTATTTAATATTTTGACTTTGGGCCAAAACCATTTAATAAACGTTTTCAGCATAAAACTGATTTTCTTTTCAGTGCATAATGTAATACTTTTATAATTAATATTTTCGACTGACGGTGCTTGACGGAAATTGATTTTAAATTCTAAAT
>JAGVSQ010013268.1:0-11197 GCA_022683975.1 Rhyacophila evoluta
TTTAAAATCAATTTCCATCAAGCACCATCAGTCGAAAATATTAATTATGTAAATAAATTTATGTTTAAAAGCTAAATTTAAGCAAAAGGGCGTTTTCTATAGCTGTTTTAAAATTTGATTTTGAAGAGAGAATTTTATCTTGCTTATGATTACTATTGAAGTTGACAGTGAGTACAGTAGGAAAAAAGCCACCTCTTGTTAAGTTAAAAGCTATGTAGCTATCCTGGGACTAGCTGAAACTCGTGCTATACGACCAGCCAAATTTTGGTGGTATGAAAGATCGTCGGATACTATTCACATAACGTAATGAGCGGAATAATGGAAGATATTTACATGAAAGAAAAAAAAAACAACCGGATGATAGGGAATCTCAGAGGTGTCAAATGGGTGTCATATACTCAACATAGGGAGAAGATATGTAGAAAAACGATGAAGTAAATTACAGAAAGACATTCGCAAATATTTATAGCATATTTATTTAATTAAAATATATTTTGATATAAGTATAATTTGAGTGACAAGGGTTAAATAAGTTAATCCACTCGCATATGCATAAAGTAAATCGTATGCATGCCTATGTAAATAGAATAGTCAGCGACGTTATAAGTGTTCCCCTAAGCCTGAATTCCTTCAAGATTTCACAATAATTAATGGACTCCGTGGGTATTCAAAGGAATTAAATGAAGTAAATTTTAATAGGTCTTGGCACGCCGGAATTATTTTAATTGCGCGACTCAAATATCTTAGGCTAAGGAACTACGTTCCAGCACTGTTGTCCGACTTGCCTCACATGCACGCAACTTTTCAATGTGAACACCCTTAGATTAAATAAGCATCTATGGTTATTTATACATGACGACTATAACCTTCGATTATTTTGTCAGTTATAATCAGGGTGTTACATCAAGCATCAATGTAATCTAATATATTAACTGGAAATAAAAATCATCAGTAGTTATCTAGAGAAGCCTTGATAAAGGAGAAAACAAATAAAGAAATAATTAACTGAAATATTATCTAACAGAGTGTTCCAAAATGAGCTGACATTTTAAATTGGCCGCAATTTCTCCGCGAATTTTTCACCATCATTAATGTAAATTTTTACAATATCTACGAGTTGTTCGATTATGTATTTTCCCATAGCTAAATCTCAACGTCTACTAATAATAATAATAAATGTGTTTCGTAGTTTTAGCGCAAAAATAACTAAAAATTTGGAATAGCATCTCAATTAGGACAAACTTTGTGTTGGATCATTTCACAAAAATATAATATACATGCTCGTATGTATATGAGGATAAAAAAACAATTCATGACAATTACACCACGATAATATATTTCTACACACTTTACAGTGCCGATGATGATGCCTGAACCTCCATATTCGCCGGCCACCTGTGAATTCTTCTAGTAAGCTAATATAAAAATTCCACGTAAATCCGACGTTTTGCCATCATTGAGAAGATAAAGACTAAAGAAGTTAAGTGCTTTGCAAAAAATCGTTCCAGTTGTACTTTGGAGATAAGAAAAAGTACTAGCACAAGTTTGTAATATATAGAAGATATTACATTGAACGAGACAAAATTAATATTGATGAAGTGTACAAAACAATTCGAGAAAACATAAACTCCGAATGACTTTCGATCAAACTATGTATACAAGGTATTCTTATTCATTCATTCCAAACAAATCTTCAAAGCTTATTCAACTAAATTGAAAAGATTTTTTTCAACTAAATTAAAAAACAATAGGGCCTGTTAGGTTTTTTTATTGAATTTAACTAATAAGCTGGTATGTGTTGTTTAAAGTTTAGGCTCAATTGAAGTACTAAATTATGCAAGAGAAAATGTCCTTGTCTCGAAGAAAGAAAAACTCTGGACAGAATATATGAAAATGTCGGACAATCAACCAATCTGCATGATGTTTATTTTGTCATAATACGATTATTAAAATAATATATATCTATTGTGATTTTTAATAATAATATGAACTAATTGAATAAAAAGTTAAATCTGGATAATATAAAAGTAATACAAAGCTGTTTTCGTGCGGAAACTTTATCTGAAAGATTAATTAAAGCGTAGTGAACACACCCTCTATAAATGAATAAAAGTCGGTTTTAAAACAGGATGTGAAACAAAAATAGTTTATACGTGGATTCCTGTAAAGTTTTATGAACAAAAACACACAATCCCTTGACTTTAAGTGACCAACAAAAGTCCTTAACGCCAGCCATTTAATTTTCGTGCAGTAAAACAAACGATTCGCTGCTAATAACCGACACTGTTGTTGTTAACGAATAAAAATTCGCCAATGAAACGAAAAACTCTCACGATTAAATATTCCGCCGTAGTTAAGGAAATGGTCATCAACTGAATTTTTTTCCAAAATCGACTTTTTTGTTAAAATTAACTAATATGTCGAATATGCATATTAATTTACTGCAGTATGTGGCTAATAACAAGGGAAAATAATGCAGACAGTCATTAAATCCCCTGATTTTTATACACAAAATAACCTTTAGGCGCGATTATCTCCGGTTTTGTGAGTTAATGGCTATTTCCTTAACAACTACGATTTTGTGATGTATTTATGTTCACAATAAAATTCGGACAAAAGAAAATAAAGAGTTATTAATTGATCCGTGGTATCAATTGTCTATATAATTACATTAAAACGTGCAATAATAAAAGAACTATTGTGAAATATAAAGTTTGTAGTAGAAGTGATACACTGGTTTTATAGAAAATATAATCATTAAAGCTGAAGCATTAAAAGTGAGAGGTGTTAAATAAAAAAGAAAAATTTACCTAATTAAAATACATAATTTATGTAGCATTTGAATTAAATTGAATTTTTATTGAATTAATGACTTTTTTGGAAAATTTTATTCTGTTTGTAAACTATTGTGGGACTTTTTTAATGTCAAAAATCTTTGACAAACCATTGTAAATGGATATTTATGTGCTCTCAAATTAAACTATTTTAAGAAAGAATTATAAATGCATATCATATATATTCGTGGCGTAATAACCACTCAATATTTTTTTAGCAATAGACGTATAAATAACATGTTCAACAAAAACATAAATTGTCTTTCAGTTGAAGTCGCGCTGTCGATAGTATTATACCACAATCGCATGACGTATAAGTTACGTATTGATTAGAAGAGTGACTGTATTCAAATTGAAATTTAATGTAAATAAAAAATAGGTAGTATAAGAGATTATGTTTTTTTTTTATTGAAAATTTGCCAAAAAGTGCCTCGTGAGAGCGTTAACTCTTTGTATGTAGACTATATGGCGAGAACGGCTCGCCTGCAAGTTCCGAGAAATTGCAATAAAAAATGTTTACGATGCGAGTGATTTAGATAAACGCAAGATTGATAGACAGTAAATACTGTGTAAAATGGAATTTCATCGTATTAAATTGTATTTTGTTCACGCAACGAAAGACTCAGATGGAATACAAACATAGCTATTCAATATACTGTTCATTATTTAATTTCATATCATCAGCTGTTGACGAGTCAACAAAAGAAGATTACGGTCCCAAATGTTCAAGCAATCAATGATTCAGTTTCTACATTTTTTTCGTATACATCAAACTATTAATAGCCAAATTTAATCAGAGTCGTATAATACAAAATCGACTCGTACGTCAACTCCATCAAATAATTAATAACAGTAAACATATTTTAGTTTTCACTGTTTCCATATATAATTTAACCCAACTATTATTACGATAAAGCAAGACGTTTGTAAGTTAAATAAAATTTATTATTCTATTTATACGTCTGCTTTTTTTTTTTTTAAGCATGTGTACGTATTATAATTATAAATTGTCTCCCTGGTTAACGTAGTTGGTAGCGTGCGTGCCCAGCAATCCGGGGAATGCGAGTTCAATTCCCCATCTGGTCAGATTTAAAAAAATATGAAAATGCAGGACTGGATGCCCATTGGGTTGAGAAATTGTCTGACAAACGATTCTCGTGAAAACAGAATCTGTCAAGACGTCTTAACATTGCGGAGATCCATATACTCCACTTTCGGAGTGGATTTCTTGACACTCTGTGGATCCATATGCTCCGCTTTGGGATTGAACATGGTATGTAAATATATATATCAATATAATGTATTTGTCTATACGCTTAGAAAAAGTATTAAATATTAAATTATTACACACATAAATAAATTTTTGCTAGTTAAATTGCTTGATAAAATTACCGCAACTATAGTATAAAAAAATAGAGGAAAAATTTTTGTATTTCGAGGTTAATAATTGATTTTAAATACAGTTTTAAAATTTATGAATTTTAGTAAATTACGCAATAAGTTGTTAAGGAATTTGGTTTTAAATACTGTAAAAAAAATTCATTACTGCAAAATCAGATATATACAATACATATTCTTTTTCTAAAACAAATATTTTTATTATAATTAAAAGGCCAAAATATTTTTGATGTACCTACTATGAATATTCTTCGGTTTAAAAGGTTTGACATCACTACTTCATTGTGTATTTGATTTGCCCTTCCAGTGCGGTGCCGGAAAGTACGGTGCAAAATATCTAAATATTATTTTAGTTTTCACACTGTGGATATTCATATGTTCAAGGTACGAATCACACATGGAAGAAATATTAGTCCTTTTTTAAACTGTTACACACACTTTAAAAATAAGCCGTGTGTATATTAATAAATGCTATGTATAAATACCAATACAGCCATTTATAATATATTACACGTGATTGTTTAAATTACTAAGAAAAGTTTTAATATACTGGTATTAGAACTAATTTAATAAATACTATTCATTAATATGGTTCAATAGATTTCAAGTTATGATGCTCTAAAAATATAAATAAATAAATAATACGTGTTATATTATAATATTACTACATATAATTCAAGAAATTATTAATATACTGATACATACAAAGCATGTAAATATTCTGAACGTATGCATTTTAAATGCATAAAACCATAATTAAATGCATTCGTTGAAATTAGTAAAACATACATATACACGGCTCAGCGTTATAGGTCCACAGTCAGCCACAAAGTAATTATTTTATATGACACGTATAAAGATTTTATTATGCGAACTCCGCTTTCAGGAATTGTAGTATTAAAACGGCTGGGCGATATCAAATACCAGGAAGAAATCATTAAACAACATTTTTACAAATTCGACTCAGTATTACATTAAACCTACAGTGTATAAGTGCACAAACGAATCTTTTATTTAGCTGTGCAAATATCGTAAAATTAAATTTTATGTGCCTCTTAACGTTGCCTTCCTTTAAAGCCGGAAGCGTCCGGGTAATTATTATGCAAGTAATTAAACTGACTTAATAATACTAAAATGTAACTAACGAACACAAAAACAAACACTCAACGGAGCGTTACAAATAAAAATATCATACTATGAATAATACAGCATCAATTTTGTAATACGTTTATCACACGCATATTTTAGACATGAATACATCTTTAAAATTGGTATCGCGTACCTCGCATGCTCGAAAATTCAAACTTCACGTAATCGGTAACATTTTTTTTCGCCAAAAAATCCATGACACAATTGTCCGATCTAGGAAAGTCTGATATCATTGAAAGGAGAAAAATTTATGTGTTCTGTGTTCATTTATAGGCTTAATTTTTTTTTGGCCCTTGAATTAGCGACCGTGTCCTGACACAGACCATACAATGTATGTGCATTATGAGAATTTCTAAAATACGATACATTCATTTTACTAGTTTTCACGGAAATGGATTACTTATTACACAGATCAATAATGAAGTAAAACTCGAAATAGCTATCGACATTTAAAAAACTAAATTCTCAAAACAACCGTATTCTGAGCATTGAGAGCAGGTGCCTGAGGCATATTCTAGCCATGATATGGCTTTGTTCGAAATGAGAAGATAAGAGAACGGATTATGTAGCCACATCACTGACAAAGTGAAGCTGTGACGCTGGACCTGGCTCGGCCACATATTGCGGATGCCTCAAGAAAGTCTGAAGCAGACCTGCTTATTCTTTAAGCCGACCGGTCGTCGGCGTTCAGGAAAGCCGCTAAATACTATCTATAGAATCTATTCGGCGAATGCACGTATGTCCCGGGAGGGCGCAAGAATACTGGAGGCGAAAGGCATTCTTGGAAGCGGCACGTGGTGCCCATATACTCTACCAAGGGAGCAAACATGGAAGAAGAATAAGAATAACAAATATATTTTTCATCACCCCTATGCTTTGACTTATCCAAATATCACGCTCGCTGTCAACCGAGTCGTTTGTGGATTATAAAAAAAATCTCACATATCATCCATTAATCGAGTCACCGGTTAGTATGGACATATGCTTAATGTGGTTGGAATGACGTATTGCCAACGTGTCTTTATTCACCGGAATCACCTGCATTCCCAAAACTACTTGTTTCTGTAATAATGTCTCTGATTCGTAAGCGATTTGGTGCCAGAGGTGGCGAGCTCAAATCATTTAATTGCATAATAATTTTTGAAAATTAAAGAAGCATGATAAGCCAGCGCTTAAGTAATTGGCTGAAAGTTAATTCTTTTGAAAAACAATATATCAAGATAGATAACATCTTGAAGTTTCATATGCTCCACTTTTGAAGTAGACAGTATAAAATATACGTTCGATATGTTGAACAATAAAAGATAAAAAATAATAACAAACAAGAAACGTTTTTACTACATCTAACGCTAATTTGTGACAAATTATATAAAAGAAATGGTAATATTTATAATTAAATTCGACGATAAAATCAATACAAGATTCTTTCCTCAAATAGTTTAGATTAAAATTATACGACAGTTTACTATAACGTTTTCTCACTTGACTAGTTTTTCTTCCACGTATTTATTTTCAACACTTGATGCGTGCATACGTATTATTATTTTGCTCTATAAATGAGCGCCTATAATATGTTTTTGCATAAATTTAGTTTCCACTAAAACGTTAAAGACTTATACTGATTTATAAGGAAAGACTAAATTGGTATTTATAAATATCACAATAAAAAAGTATATTTATTTTTCCAAAATGTTGAATTATACACTCTGCTCATTGTGTTATTTTTTTATAAAGACGGCAAACTATTTATATGTTTTGAGAGAATATTGAATTCATAATTGAGATGATTTCGGAATTAAAAGTTACCGGTTCTATTTTCATAGCTGCCTTTAAAAAATGACGACTCCCTGGCGAATTGAGAGATTAGCTAACAATTTTTTTTTCTTATCTCATCCCATTCTTGGGTAGAAATCAAATGGTAAATAAATGGCATTTGATGGGAACCAAATATTCTCTTTTACGATTAAAGTACATGCAACTAAGCAAAAAACAAGCTCATTTTCCATGTTTTTATTTTACGGAATAAAACCCTTAACATACATTAAGCGGTAAAATTTTGGTCATCTATTCGCCACTAACTGAAGACTTTTTTTCGTTTCGAAAGTGGAGCATATGGATATCAATACTGTGACGGCAAAGATATGAGAAATGGATGTCATCCAATTGCTCAATCCTATACTACCAGTCCTATACCTGTTTTATATACCACGTTCGCTCAATTGGCGCATATGGATCTACACAGTATGAAGATATCCACTGTGAAAGTAGAGTATATGGATCTTCGCAACGTAAAGACGTCTTGACAGATTATTTTTCACGAGAATTATTTGTCAGACAACTGCTCTACCTAAAGGCATTCAGTCCTGCATTTTTGTATTTTTTTTTAACTACGACAGATGGGGAATCAATCCCGCATTTCCCAGATTGCTAGGCACGCACACTACCAACTACGCTACGGACTTGAAAATTCAACAGATGTCTGAATCAAAGCCGTAATCTTCGACTCCAAATCTCGCATATTAACCTCTCGGTTACAGGGTAAACTTAGCTGAAAACTAATATTAGTAATATAAAAAACCTGTCAAGATAAGCTTTCATATTGCACAAAACTGTGTGCTCCACATTAGGAAACGATTTATCTAAAATATAGTATAGTATACAATTTAATTTATTTGTATAATCTTAATATTTGTATGCATACACTGTAATAGTTATTATTAAAAAAGCGATCGGAGATTAACATATTACGAATTTAAAGACGCTGATTTAAAAAAGTCAATGTTAAACACGAGAAAATAAATTGTACATTAAATTGTAGTTTTGAAGTCTATCGTATTTACATAATTAAACAATTTAAAGTTTGAATTGCCATTGGACACGGTATTTTTTTTTTATTTTTCAATAAAAACTAAAATATTATAATGTACTGTTAGAGATTAAATAAAAGGAAATTCAATTGATCCCGCTTATAACCTTTGTTAAATGACTCGAAATAAGCAATTAAAAATAAATAAGTTTACATAGTAAACTTATCCACTGTAAATCTATCTATGATATTAATACATAAGGCATAAATCTAACGGAGAGTATTTATTGCCCCAATACAAAGAAGATAAACAAGGTGTCATAAAACTCGTTGAGAGTTTTGCTATAGAGAGTATTCCACACTTCTTGTGTAGCATTTTTTTTTAATAATTAATTCAACAGGTGATATTAAGCAAAGAGATACAAAAACATTGTGTCATTTTCAATTGTATCAATGGGAAATAGGTAAAAAATTATTCTCATAATTAGTAAATTAAATAAAAACTACACAAGTGGAATATGTGGATTTATGCAATGTAAATAAATATATTGACAGACTGATTTTCAGTTGAATTGCGTATCGACATTTACTCAACTCAATAGGCATTCAGTCTTGGATTTTCTTTTTTTTTTTAATCTAGCAGATGTTGGAATTGAACCAGCATTCCGCGGATTCGAGGCCCACACGCTAACCTCTCGGCTATCTACCATAAATATACTCGTTTATTATATTTATACATGTGATGTAACTATAGCGAGTGGTATTAAGTCGACATGTTTATCATAATTTCCGAATTAATATTAGAAGTTATGTATTTAAATATATAAATAATTATGCTTAAAAAATACCTCCTTGTACTAATTAATTATGTACTAGCTACTGACAACATAATTTTAATAATATTTATATTCTCAAAACTGGAAGACGCGAAAGATTTCGAACAAATATTTTGTTCGCATACAAAGATGTTGTATTACAAAATTTGACTTTTTATGTCCACGAAAATCGAGTATAATAAGCTGAAACTACCAAATAAAATAAAAACTCCTACATATTGTATGAAACAAAATAAAATTTTAAAGTATTAAAAAAATATTACACTTTGCAGAGAATAAAATTTCATGTGTGTCTTGTACCGGTGATTAACGAAGGAACCAAAAATCTTGTATCGAATCTCATTTCCTTATCGAGATCCATAGATCACAAGATCAATAATGATAATGAAATTCAGTTAACGCATTTTGATAGTAAGTATAAAATTTATTCAAAAACTCGTTTTATTTGGAATAACTGTGAGGCACCGAGAATCGTCACATGTATTTTGGTTTGACCAGATCCAAATTTATGGTAAATAAAATTTTTTTACTCGCGAAAATTTATAATATATTAAATAATCTACAATATATCACAATTATTATCAATTCCACAGCACCATTGTTGCTAAAAAAATAATTATTAGGGTTGATACATGCCTATCAGTAGAATTATTTTTAATACAACCATTCAACATTGATGCAAGCTAAAAAAATACATATAACAAGTATATCTAATAAATCTTTCTTCCTTCAATTTTACTACCTGATTAAATTTCCTATCCGTTAACCGTTAATATTTCATAAAAATATTTTCATTGAGTATTATAAGCTATACAGTAGATTAAAACAAAACAAAAAGAAAACAATGAGGATAATATGAACTTAAACATAATAAAAAATATCACCCAAACGCATACACAATTATTTCAGTAGAAACACTCACTTTTCATTATTGAATATATTAAATTATAAATAATTATTAGAAGAAAATGAATGAATTTTCAAAGCGCCATTTGTATTTCCATTAAAAATCATTTTCTATTTTATAAATTAAAACAACGTTTTTAAGGTGTCCTACGCAAATGTTTTTGTTTAAGTAAATGCGACTCTGTTTATTTCTATAAAATCTAGTTGACAAAATAAAATATACTCTAAACGGAATGGAAATTACGCAAAGAATGTATGAGAAATTTATAAGAAAAAACATTTGAATATATTTCACATAAGAATTAGCCGAGAATGAAAAGACAACATGATTCCGAGTGAATAATAAAATTTGAACATATCTTCACACCATTACGTCAATTTATTGCTATGGAAGCTGTCCGCCTGGTATGAATAAATAATATGTCATATGAATTGAAATTTTATACGATTGTCATAGAAAACAACAGAGGATATAGAGATAGCCCTCTCGGAGCAAGACATTCGTCTTGTAAAGAATTATTTTTGTTATCAAATATATCCGTCCGATGTACGAAGAAGGCGGAACGAATAAATTATTCGGCAGTACAAAGAGAGAAGAGCTATAACATTGCGACCATCTCTTGCATGACAGGAGCGCATGGAGGAGAAATAAAATAAAATAACATATCAACAATAATTGACTTAAAAATAAACGAAATTGAGCCCCCGAAATTCCATTGACACATGTAAACATCTACCACAAATCTCATAGGCATAAAACACACAATACTTTACGATTACACGTACTCCATCTGCTGACTGGATTGGCAATTAATGAAAATGTTTATTCAATGTCTCATGCAGATTGCCAAATATTTTTTAGAGGTAAAGAAGTAATTTATTATTGTAACTACCCCGTTGTTTCAGAAGAGAGGATAGGAGCTCATTTGGTCTTAGTTAAAACCATTTCATACAAAATTGATTCACTAACGTACCTGTATGAGTTTGTGATAATAAAATAGTATTAAACAATGAAATGATAGAATAGATTTAATCTTTTACATCGATTTGATGATCGCTGCTGCCTGGAATACACTAAGAAGAATATTCAGAAGTTGCAATGTATATGTAGCTGTACCGAAAAAAACTCAACAAGCAACGATTTCATCTTGCAAGTTGTGCCTAATATTATGTGATATATGTATACATATCAATTCTAAATTATATTAGGGACTTACTATCACTAATGATAGTTATTAATTTCACTAATGATAGTTACTAATTTAAGA
>JAGVSQ010013270.1:0-11195 GCA_022683975.1 Rhyacophila evoluta
TACTTGTATATCGTCATTACTCTACATCTTTACATTTCAAATTACTTTCATATATACCTACTACAATTTATTAATATTCTGCTTAAATTAGAACCATAACATATTCATAGCGTTGTTTTACATTCAATTATATCTAAATTACGGTATCTAAGAATGACCTGGAAGAACGTAAGTATACTGTCGAGTGACAGAAGGAGAAAAATGTTTATTATAAATGAAATAAAAAAAGAATATGGAATAAAACTAAATTAAAAGATACCTTCTATTGTAGCGATTGCAATATGCTTTATGATTGGAAGCTCATCCATTGATGCGGCACATTGGTCTTGAAATTGTATACAATTCGCTGGGCCGTGAATCACGTCGACCGCATTATTGTAATAAATAGTAATGGAAAAGCATAGCATGAACGTAGTCAGAATTGCAGTAATCTACAAAGTAGTGTATTTGTTGCCTAACTTTTTTTAATACATTAATTTTTCATGGCATTATACGTAGACAATTTTCTTATTAAAAAAAAAACCAATGAGCTGTAATTCGTATTTATACCATTTTCCCTCCAAAAGTGGAGCATTTAGATCTGAACAATGTGAAGATGGCCAATCAATATAGGATATGATAAGCATTGTCAGCATTTACGTTGACAGATTTTTTAAAAATGAATTGATTGCATTTTGCAATTTTTTTTTAATCCAGCTGCTGTGAATATCGAATAGTCTCCGATTTCAAAATACACACGCTAACCTCTTGGTTACCGAAGGAAAAAATAATTTCAAAAACCAATGACACTAATCACACATCAAGCATATAAATCTCCACCCCACACTTTAAAACTGATCTTCAAATTATATTCATTTTTTGAAGTTGTCAGCTTATTACACAACCCATTGAACGTCAATATTCTTATATTTTATTGTTATTATTATTATACCATGTTCGCTCCCAAAGTGGAGCATATGGAACCACACAGCGTGAAGAAATCCACTCCGAAAGTGGAGTATATGGATCTCCGCAATTTGAAGACGTCTTGACAGATTATTTTTCACGATAATTGTTTATGAGACATTTTCTCAAGCCAATGGGCATCCAGTCCTTCATTTTTTGATAACTAAAAATCCGACAACTGTGGGAATCGAATCCGCACTCCCTGGATTGCTAGGGGCGCACGCTAACCTCTATGCTACGGAGACGAAGTCCATACATTTCTCACAAAATTTGAACTTACACAAAGAAGTATTTTTTGTAACACTTCTCAATATCATAGCTCCGAGGTGCGACTGATGAAAGCTGGGTGTAAGGACGGAGTATTTGGTTGACATTAAAAAACTAGGAGCCTCGTGTTAATCTGATACAGAAAAAAACATACGCGTTTCCCAGGGTACCGGACAATGGCAATTTATTTACAGCAGACTAGTTTTCCAAAATGATTTTATTTTTTCGGGAAGTTGGTCTACCAGGAATTTGACCAACATCCGTTTTAATCAGATCTACGAGAGTTTATTTCCGCAGGGCTATTTTGCTGGATTTCTGAAGTTGTGTACAATTCCAAGGCTTTACTTCAAATGTAGCTCCAACTCAGATGGAGTGTGTTAATATAATACATTTTTGATAAAAAATAATAAAAAAGGTGAGGAATTTCTTTAGTTGTCTGTTATTGCGTGAATTATTGACAATGTGATTGTGAAGACATCACTCTTACACGTAACAGTCGTAAGCTTGTACATAGAATGAATAGGAATTTGAACAAAAACCAAACAAAAAAACCAATTACTCTCAAATAAATGAATCTGCGTAGATAGGGTGTTCACAAACTGTCTATAATAATGTAAAAATATGTTGTTTTGTCAAAAAAATATGTTATACTACACACTCAAATGCCGCTTGTTCAATGTATGCACTCTGTCAGTGACTTCACAAAATGAGCTCGTTATTCGAATAGGGATTGCTGAAGCAACCTTCAATTCTATATGAAATGTTTGGGACTCCAAGTTGTACAAGTTGAATAACAAATGCCGCCTGTTTAATGCATGCACTCTGTCAGAGTCACTCTACAGTTGTGAAATGTGGCACCCAACAAACGCCCAAAACAACTGTATTCTAACTACAGACCGGTAGCTGTTCTTTCAGCACCAGCTAAAGTGCTTGAAATGATCATACATAGTATGATTTCTTCAAGAATCGAGCCATTTATAATAAATGAACAGCATGGATTCAGAATAGGCCGATCAACAGAGACCAACTTAATGGTCTTTACTGAGTATGTGTCGTCAGCGCTAGATAGAGGCCGCCAAGTTGACTGTTCTTACAATGACTTCTCGAAGGCCTTTGATAAAGTAGATCACGACATCCTACTGGAAAAACTACTGGAAAAAAACTACATATGAAAATATGCATTAATTTACTTAATTCATTGTTATCCTCAAACATAATTATTATGTATGTCGTCATTTTTGATCAATTCATTAAATTCACCTATAATTTAAAATAATACGTCTAAAAAGGCTTTAGTTGTTTAGTTTTGTTCAATATACATCATACTCAACCCATTTTCATCGCTTTATATTGTATTACAACGAGCTTTCAACCAAACTTTTAGCAGCCATACATATTCGTGCCTGTTTCAAAAGTTGGGTATGAAACCTAAATTATTTTGGTAGTAAAATATTAATTAGTAAATAAAATAAAAAGAAACGTGTTGATTTTCTTTTAATTTCATTGTCTTCCAAAAACGATTTTAAAGCTGTATGTTGCTTAAAGAAAATGATTTTGGCTTCAATTTTAAATAATTGAAGAAAAATATTATACACTTTCATATATACGCTATAAATATAACATATTTTGTATCAACCTGGTCTCTGTATAATATTTTATATATACACATCAAATATTTGATTCACTAACTCAAAAATCCACCTACTGTAGTTTTAACGTAGCAAAACGTAAATTTGTTCGAAGCTTTTCAGACTGCAAGATAACGGAGCGAATAGAACGCGAACAAATAATGTGTCAGCGATTTGTTTTCTGACGAAATTCGATAGAGTAGAATTTTTCACCCTGCGAAAGCTCTAAAATTATGCGACGAGCTTACTAAGCTTTGCTCCAGAATAATAGGGGTAACGAATACACATATAATATATCTATTACACATACGTGTTAAAACATAAAAATACATGGCTTGTAGATCTTATCTTATACTTTCGAGATCCCTTTACTTAGTCAACCTTTCACCTTTTTTCCTTATTTCGAATCCTTTTCAACCTCTTTTCCGATAGTAATACTTTGTATAACAATTGGTACTATGTGTTTTAATTTTTTTTTGTATCAATACACTTCACAAACATATCATCACGTAAGATTAATATAAATAGAAAAAAAACAGTTTTATGAAATATATGCATATTGAAATCACAAATGAATTTTCAACAATTTTGTTATTAACACGTATATATAAATATGTATAAAAAAAATAATGTGAATTATTCACTAGACGGTAGACTAGTATTCATGAAAATAAAATCTATACCAAAATAAAGCTGAGTATGTCTAGTATATTGAGTACATTTACTATATGGATATATTCATTATTTAAAACAAGAGTACTGATCGTGTAATAAATTAAATATTTAAATACTAAAAATTGTATGATAAGTCTTACAATTTTTGTATAGCTACATTTATGTTTATCTATTAAATGGTTATATAAATACAGAATTGAATAAATTTTCATAGTATGATATATTTAATTTACTTTATTCAGTTTATGAAATGAATCTTAATTTAAATTTATTATTTGAATATATATCGACAAATTTCTACTATATTATATGTTAAACTACATCTTTTCAATTGAGGCATTAGTTCATGAATAAAATTCAAAATAATTTTAGCGTATGCATTTAAAGTAATTTAATTTAAATAAAGTTACCTTCACGTTAAAGAGGTTAGAATTATATTTGAAAATAAAAAGAATTTTTTTATAAATAATAATAAACTGAAAAATAAAAAATTACGATATTTTAAACATAACAAAAGTTACGTTAAATACTATTTTAGAAAAAAAATATTGTACTTAGATAATTTAAAAGATATATTTATTAATAGACATTTATAAATTTAATATAAAAAGCTCCCAAATGAAGTTTTAATATCTGATATTATTAATTTTACATATAAACTTTAAAGTCAGTGTGACATCTTCTTCTGCAAATTTCTTTGAAAATATGACTTGAGTTATATATTCATACCGATTATATTAGTTTTCACGATTTTTAATTGCGTTTCTCATTAATCCTGAAAGTTTTATTGCTCTCCGCGGAATGTCTGTCGAGTTCCACAATAATAATAATTTACTTCCTCATTTGCCCACAAAACGAAAAACTAGTTTATTTCCGCAAAGCAATAACTTTGATCAAATGCCCGACGAGTGGTTTAGTGCACTGAAATAAGTAGCTTGCTCATAAACTCATTTAAAAATCTTTTTTCTTTTATACTTCAAAGAACGATTAGAAAAACGTTAACAAAATAATGCCAGAGAGTATTAAGCGAAATCCAACTCAGTATATAGACTATATTCAACTAAATAATATACTAGTATGGAGAATGGGTCAGAAAAGATACAGCCTGAGTCAAAATATATCAAATTTAGAAATAATAATATTTTGGTGCATTGCAAAATACAAAGAGTTCATACACAAATCGTCTTCATAAGGATTTGAATAAATAGGCTTAACAAAGGAAGTATGTTTTGAAATGCACACATGAAAAGATAGATTATGTCGGGATTCTATAATATTATGCATACCGTGAAGTCTGGAAAATTTTAACTAAGACCAAAAGCTCTGAATTGACAGCCAAATAATGCGAATAATCAAAACAACCCCAAAAAATTATCAGCGAAGGCATATTATATATGAACTCTTTTAATTTTGACACTATAAATTCATTAATTTAAATATAGTTACTATACAAGTATTAGTTGTATTTTTAAAAACATATTGAAATTAAAATGCAAAAATTTTCGACAAATTAAAATTATAGAATATAACAAACACATGTTTTTATCTTGTAAGACAAAAATTTCATTATTTAAATGTTTTTTTTACAACAATCATTATTATTTCAGGTGAGTAAGACTTCAAAGTACCAATTACTGATTTGACTTCTGAAACGCATACCTTTAAGTGAGTATTTTTCATAATATAATAATTGTGATACATTGGATTTCAGCAATAGTATAAATTCAATAATGTACGTTTTTATTATACTATACATTATCTACAAGTAAAGCACTTCACGAATACGTTTTTGGTCCTACGGCAATTCATTTATTTTATTTATTACAGATAATTAAATACTATAGTCCATTATTAATAAAACGTTAAATCATCCTGTTATTTCAATATCTCCATCTATATCTTATGTCTATTTTTTATTTACACTTTGAATACGTAAGCATAATGCGTCGCCGATAGAAAATATAAATTTATATAATCCTCAGGCGTTTTCCGTCGAGTTTATCGCTTCAAACTTTTGTATGCTTTTCAAAGCTGTTGTGTTGAATATTTCTGAGCTTTTGAAGTTCACGAAAAACTTTTGACAATTTACTTTAGCTCTGCTGTATTACCATTGTAGAGCGTATTATAAAAATAATCGTTTGTTTTAAAGTTCTTTATTTATTCTTCAAGTATTTCATAAGTTTTTTTCTGGTATTTAACGGAAAAGAAGATTGCAATAACTTAAATATTTTATGCGTACATTAATAAAAAACCAATAAAAACACTACAGTGCAGTCAAATATTATTAATGAGTCATTATTATAAAGGTTTTGTTAATTTATTTTTCAAAAACGGTATCATTTTAGACTAATGATATTATCCGATGCTTATTAAAAACTTAAAAAATGATTAATAAAAAATACAAAAGAAATCAATTTTAAAAGTGAATTTCCACGGCCGATACTATGATATTTTATTTTGAACATATAATTATAGTTTAAATAACTATATTCACTCTGTATATATTTTGCATTCGTATTTAAGTTTATAGCATTTTCTTCTAAGACGGTGAAATTCGATCAGCTTAAAGAAAGAAACATACTCAAATCAGACATTTCTAGAATATATTTCAGTCTGTAAAAGAGGCATATTTGATTTGACATTTTTTATTTGAATAAATATGATTTGACGATGTGGTAAATCATCAAATCATATTTATTAATTGATTGTGACAAATTCATACAACCACTACATACCGCGAGATAAATGTTCACAGCTTTATCCAGGTTTGCTTAAAATTTTATTTATCTATTGCTATTTGTCAAAAAAAACACACACACACAAATGTACATTAAATAAATGGTGCATGCGTTTTAATAAAAACATATTATGCAAGTTTTTATAATTCGATGAAAGAAAAATACTAAATATACTCACCAGCCCCTTACTTACAACTGATTTTATCAGGTACAAAATATTGAGCGATGTAATTTATTCTGCGAAAATATTCCTGATTTAATTAAAAAATATATAAAATTTAAGTTTTTACGCAAATATACCGACGTTAGAAAGAGAAAACTTAATACATTTACGCAACCTTATTTGATCAAGCAAATCATCATATTCACCATATGAAGCATTCAACCTTAGAAAAGCAATAAAATTTGCTTGTTTAGTTATCAGAAACACCAACTTGACTAATTCTTCTCGTTCCGTATACACACTTGAACATTTCTATATTATCAAATTGTCATCCTCTTCTCGACAGTCGCTAGTATCCTAGGCTGTTATCTGTTTTGAAAAATCCAAAATAAAACAACTTGACGTCAAAAATCATGGACTCTAATAAATTAGCTACTGAGGCGATTCAGGGTCAGCATCGTTATGATTGACTATGAGCTATTTGATAACTGAAGAAAAAGAAATTGTTTTGTCTTGTATTTGTGTTTTTATCACTGCATTCATGATTTTCTAATAGATTACTCTTTCACAGAGGTTTTTCCTGTCTATTTCTACTCTCGGATAAGTTGATTTGACAGACACTTGGTTTCAAAGCAATAGAGTAGTAGCACCACATACCTGAATGTGATGGTCAAATGGAAAGATACTGGCAAAGGCACCGAGCGTGTTAATATAACATAACATAACCCTAACCTTCATAAAGTAAAAGTTGCTTCCATTTTTGGTTTTAAAGATTTTTGTGATAATGTGCGATATTAATATTGAAACTCCTGGTGTTTCATTCACCATGCTAAAATTAAACACATTTCTCAAAATACATATAACAAATTATCGTATCTCTATTTGATATCCTGAGGGAATCTGCGAATTCAGCATTATAATAATGTATACTTGGCATAAGGAATACTTGCTTAGTGTATTGACAAAACTGTGTCATTCCGCAAAGTGCCCCCATAGCTCTCTCACCGTCACGATTGATTGCCCGTTTTACGATCGATGTGGCTCTATGGACCCCGTAAAATTACTTTTCCCAAACGCCGCCGCCTCCTTTCGAACTCCTATCTCCCTGATACATTCGTGCGCACCGGGTTTATTATTATTATTTTAGAAGGCTCTTTTTGTTTTCCTTTTACATTATTTTTATTTGAAATCTTTCAGCTCTGGTAGCTTTTATGAAAAAATATCCAATGTTTTTACATACTACTGCTTAACTTCCCGCTTAAATATAAAATTTCTCAATGAATATTAACATATTAAATATAGAATATATTTATTATATTCAAGTTACACGGAATTGTAGCGTGGGTGTCTGAAAAATTTAGCGCTTTTAATGAATATCCGCTAAAATATTCTTATCAACCATTATTAATATGTAATAAATCTAGAGCTCTTAACCATGTTGAAGTCTCTAAGCTGAATTGTGGACGGGAAATTCTTTAAATTACTTAAAATACTGTCGAATATTTTTTGTATTTATTAAATCATTGATAAGTTAAATCCTTTGTATAAAATTCGTATTCAGAGCAGGCATAATTGAAAGTATGTATTTTATTAAAATATAGTAGGAAAAAATCTTATAACAGTTACATTGCGATTATTTGTGTACGTTAATTAGCGTAGAGATCAACGTGTGCGTTTAGTAATCCGCGGAATACGACGTTCAGTTCCCACATCTGTCAAAAATGCAGGACTGGATGTCTATTTAGTTGAGCAATTGTCTGACAAATATTTCTCGTAAAAAATAGTCTGACAAGACGTCTACACATTGCAAAGATTCATATACTTCTCTTTCGGAGTGGATATCTTCACACTTCGCAAATCTAAATAGTCTAATCCAAAAAAAATACATTTACACTTTGTATTGTATGTATACGTTGGAATTCTTTAAGTGTTTGACAAAAATGTGATAGTTTTAGTATTTTTACAAAGAAACAATTGAAAATTTCAATAATTTCTATAAATCAATGGTTTTTTTTTATTTAACATATTTCTTTTTGATATTATCTCTGTATTAGTTCTTTATTTTTGACATTCCTAAGCCAGCAAATACCAGACCGGCGCAATCAATTTAAACTGAGTTATTTAATTTCGTGCAAAACTTTTTTAGGATGAGAATATCTTCAAAGGTTAATGACATAGAAATACAACGAGAAAAATCTGGCTAGAATAAAATACGTTCTTTGTGAGAATAACAAAGGGTTATTTTATTCACCAGAGGTAAAAAGCTTTCACGAGGGATCATACAAGTTTTCTTAAAGGGTTAATGTCGAATTTAGGCGTACTTATGCTATTCCTGTTACGTAAAACGAGGATAAGTAGCTGAATAATGTACTGATCATTGCATAATTATTCGGTATTAAAACATTACATCGCTTAATACAAGCGCTGTTAGAAAAACTGTTCGCAATTTAACAATTATGCTTATCATGAAACGAAAAATCTTTGTTGCAATATAAATAAATATATATTTAGAAAAATTCCTAAAATTAAATTAATATTTTCAGTTGTCAGATATATAAAATATGTAACGTGTAATTATATAGTTAGATATCTCCCATGGTCGAAAAATAAACGTACGCGCCTTGGCGTCGAAGGTTTATTTTTACTCTAACCTTGTTTGCTCCAGAAGTGGAACATTTAGATCTCAACTGCTTAAAGATGACTGTTTTCTTAATGGGATTTTGATAGACTTTTTACAATAGTCGGCTGTTAGCCAATTAACCAACTCATTGGGTGTCTTACATTTACTTCAGATTAAAAAAAAATCAATTATTGAAGACTGAATGGCTAATGAGTTGAGCAGTGGCTGTCGATCATTTTTGTGAATAATCTCTTGATATTGCAGGGATCTACATACACTATTTCCAGTTATAGTATTCTGTGGAGATCCAAATGCTCCACTTAGGGGAACATGATAATCTGTATATTTGTTTAGTTTTTTAGCGTACTATTGTATAATGTACGTAGTGTTACATAATAAATAATATTTTCTTCGTATGTTAATTGATGTAAAAATTCTGAAATGAAACTACACATTATGAGCAATAAATTGTTTATGGTCTTTTATTATCAACGGTGAATAAATAGCGTAGTTTTTTTGATGATGCCATAAACTTAAATAAAAAATTGATTGCCATTGGTTGAATTTTGTAGTGACTGCGGGTGTAAGCCAATAAAAGTATTACTTGTTGGGACGCGGGCTGTCACTTTTTGCTGCCGCGTAAAGTGAAGATTAGTCTTATCAAAAACCAAGATATTTAGAATTGATCGTCACTTTTCCATGGAAGTCCTTTTTTTATTATTTTTATTTAACAGTAAATAACTGAGCGTCGTTACAATGTAATTGTAATTGTATTAGAATAATTTAATTATTCAACAACTATTCATGTTTAAAACATGATAAGATAAGCATGTGAAATCACGAATGTTTTTACTATGTCTTCAAATGAAATTAAAAAGAACTTTGAAAATAAAATATCGATTTAGAAAACTGAAAATAGACCGTTATTAGAAAAGCTGAAATCCAGTAAACGTAAAAAAAAATGGAAGTATAATATGTTTTATATTTTTGCAATTTGACAATATTTATAGATAAATATCAAAAATCCTGAACGTAACAATGCACATTGACGTTTTTGAAAGTTCATATCAAAAATCAACTGGAAATATAAAATTGTAAGCTCCTGCAAGATGAAGTTGTTGATTGAAAATCTCAAACAAATGGTTGATCATGTAAGAAATACGTTATTGGTATGATGTAACATCTCGAAATCAATTTCTTTTGGAACCATTCTAAAATAAAACATGAACCAAATAAAATAATAAAAATTTAAAAAGACGTTGTGAGTGCTATATCACTTTAATGAAAGGCAGGTTTAAATAAATTACATAACTTGAATAACAGAAAAAAATTAAAATCAGTAAAATCACTACCAAAGACAGTGTAAAGTTATTATATATATAATTATTATCGACTTATATACGTGTTATACTCACTTCGTTATACTGTATCCACATTTTTTTGGGTTACGATATGAAAAGTATTAAATTTTATCAGTTTATTTAAAAAAAATTAAAGCTTTATTAATTTTTTTATCTAATCATAACGGGATATATCCGCGCAGGTGTTTTTATATATTCAGATAAGCCATGTTCAGTTTAATGGTATCATATGCCATTCTCGTACTCTAATATACATGGCTTGTTCTGAAACATTTGACCTTGGAAATATGTAAAAAAACAGTGGCGCAGTCGAAGATTAACTATTATATATACTCAAATACGTATTGTAGATATAGAGATTTCTATCAAAACTCTGTGTTTATTTAACCACAGTGAAAACTTAGAAAGGAACGATTTAATATTTGAACTAAATGAAAGGAATATACTTTCACTTAATTATTTAATTTTGGTATGACAATTTTTTTTTTGAAGCAATAATACCATCTAGTATAACTATTTTCATTATTTAATTCAAATATGTTACTCTACGCAAATTTAATTAAATAAAATAGTTTTGTCATTATTTTTAAGAAACGTTTAATAGCGTTTGCAGTTTTTTTTCTTATTTCATTACCGATAGCTTGCTATTGCATAATATATAATATCTTTTGCAACGAAAATACTTTTTATAATTAAGTAAATATTTAATGTTGATATAATGTTGGTCTGTATGTCCCTAATAACTACCTAAGAAATCGGGAACTTCAGCTGTTTTTCATTCCTAAATGCAGGACTATC
>JAGVSQ010013271.1:0-11195 GCA_022683975.1 Rhyacophila evoluta
TTTAAATTGTGTAAAATTGAAAAATATGTCTAAAAATATATATTTAGAAACTTGATAAAATATAAAATGTTTTACAGCATCAGTCAGTAGTAGCCGACAAGAGTTGGTGGTTTCCTCAAGTACTCGATGTGATTCTTCAGCACCACTTCCTCTTCCAAGAACTGACATTGTCTCCACTACTGCTCCAGGTAAAAGGATTCGTAGTGAAACTGCGAACTCATTTTGAAACTTGATAACTCTTACATGAATCGAAAACTACCTAATGTGCCTGGCACCCATCCACCCCGCCCTTACACCTGGTCTTAATCAGGCATACTTTATTTGACGGGAATGTCCTGGGAGTAAATATAAATTATCTAAAACTTAGGTTGCCACGCACTCGAGTGTGATGAAGTTAAAAGAAATAGAATGAGAAAAAACGTAATTGAAAAAATGGAGATTTTTAGTGTTATTGTCACCTGTTTTAGAGTTGCTTGTTATTACTGGAATGCGATGCGCGTCGGCCGAATGTTGATTGCGAACTAAATGAAATTGTTGTTAAATTGAAAAAATGTCCTTGAATTCACACGCCACAGACTAAATCATCAAGCAATTTATGTGAAGAGATCATCACGCTCGCCGTACGAGGTCGCAATTTTTTCAAAAGCAATGAAATCCGCCCTTGTGACTAACTAGTCTACAAACTGATACATATAATGTATAAAAACATTGATTTCAAATTTATTTTTCTGAATTCAACTTATTAGTACATTTCAGTTATATTATTTCATTTCCCATTCTTTGATTTATTTTATTATTCTTGAAATATACGTTTGTAAAAAAAAAATCGTGTATTTGTTTGTCTAAAGTGACAGGGGCTATCAGTAATCCACCAGGATCGGGTGCCAGAAGAGGCGCTCTTCAACTGTGGCAATTCCTGGTGGCACTCCTCGACGAGCCTTCGTCGGCTGGAGGCTGCATCGCTTGGACGGGCCGAGGACTTGAATTCAAATTACTGGAGCCAGAAGAAGTACGTTTAACAATTCCCATATAATATAATTACCATATCGAATATGGAATGATAAAAGGACGTAATTCAATATACAACTTAATACACGTTCTATCTTAAAGATATAAGCTGCAAATGCTGAATTAATATCTAAATTTAGCTTTTCAGTTTGAAAATAAGGGAAATTTGCGACCAAGAAAAATGAGGTCCACCAAATCTATTTTATTTGTTTTTCTTAAATAACTTATTTGTAAATTTAATATTAATAAATGATTTAACTGCATAGTTGTCTTATATTTCAGGTTGCAAGAAGATGGGGTGTCCAGAAAAATAGACCGGCAATGAATTACGATAAACTCAGCCGTTCCTTGAGATACTATTATGAAAAGGGAATCATGCAGAAAGTGGCTGGTAAAATGCTTTAAGTACTTCTTGTTCTTTTTATAATAAAAAACTGTCTTCTTGTGACTATCTCGAGATTGGTTTATAATAAGAAAACATTTTTACATCGCTACGGCTTACGGCCACAACTTAGGAAGTGTAGGCGTTTGCAGTGACAAATTTACCTATAGACACATTAGGCGCGCGCTAAAAATGAAAGGGGCTTCAAAAAAACTCTGGACGAAGTAGAAAACTGTATATTAAGGATCAGCATGTTTTCAAATCGTATTTAAAAAAAAATAATAGGAATTTCAAGACTTCGATCAAGACAAAATAGTTTTTCAATTTGTGAAGTGCCACCATATTTTATGCAATTTTGTAATGAAATAATAGTTTAAAACGCAATTCAAGTATATTTACTAGAATGTGTGCTCGAATACGATATGTAATATACTAAGATAACATATTGAGATACGTAATTTTTTCGTTTATTTTTTTCTCCAGGTGAACGCTATGTGTACAAATTTGTTTGTGATCCTGACGCGCTGTTCAACATGGCATATGGACCGCACCATGCTCCGCCACCAGAAAACACAAATCTTCACCATGCCCCGCCTAAATCTCACCAACCTCCGAAGCCGGCAAGCGCAACGGACAATCCGGAAAACTTATGCCTGAAACAGAATGCGAATAACTACCACCATGGAAATATTAATAATAATATTCCACCCGACACAAAGCCGCACCAAAATTTTACACATCACCACCAAAACTACGACCTGTTTCCAGGCTTTTACAACACAAATCACCACCATTTAAATTACCCTCCAGCGCATTTTTCTATTCATCCTTCGTTGCAGCAGTATATAGCTGCTCCCGGTGGACATTTTGCGAATCACTCCGGTCAAATTGGCGCCAATTTCGAAGGTCACCATCAAGAGCAAAATGGCTTCCAACATGGCGACCATACGGAAGCAAATAGTGGACACAACTGGAACGTCTCCAGGTATTATCACCACCAGAATCAAATAGGATACGACGGATAGACAATGTATTGACAGTGTAAAATTTTAAATAAGATAGTCATTATTTCATAGACACATTTAAGTAATAAGACCAGCGTACATTTTTTAACCTCCTCTATCCACCACATTACCATAGTTGTTATGCACTGTGGTGTAATAAATATGACGCGTCATTTCGTGTTGCCAATTTCATCCCAAGAATTTCTTCCTGATGTCATGATTGGCGTCCGGTAAAATATTTATAATTCCTTTAATGAAATAAATTCCAGTTTTAAATAAATTGTAGATAATTATTTACTCACTAAGAGATGATACATTTTTAGAAGCTAGAAATCAACTCCCAATTGGGCAACGAAATTCAATTTTTTTTCTCTTTTGATCGACATATTGGGATACTCGAAGAAGATTTTTATATGTTCTCTGATCACATCAATTGGATTACTGTGGTCAACTAGTACCTTTTCTCACCGAAGTATGTTTAGTCTCTTCATAGATTACCATTCTCGCGGAATATGCATTTAGCTCGAGACGTAAGCTCTTGAAAAATACGATAATATCTGACTCACGAAGTTACACGCATTGAGCAAACTTCTCGCGATTTGTATATTATTCTTCGTGTTCCAACAATTATTAATACCAAGAACTTGTAGAGCCCATTTGAACTTTAAAATCGCTGTCTATTGGTATTTTTTTCGCTCCGTACCATAAGCAAAAGTTTGTCTACTTCAAAAAATGTATCATTCTTGTGGAACATGGTTGCAACCCATGAGAGACAGTAAATCTTGGTAAAATTGAAAGTTAGTCAATATAACAATAAAAATAAATAAACTCTGCGATTAATTATATTGTTTTTGTTCGTAGTTATTATAATATAATGTAAATTTATAAAAAAATATATATTCAATGGTTGTGCACTTATAAGTGTAGTGAAAACCGTAGGAACTTACATTTAGTTATTATATTAGTTATAAAATATTACCACAACAGTATTATTAAAGAAAAACTAGTGAATACTTGATAGAAATAATTGTGAAGTAATTTCGTTATTTTTATTTGTTAATTATGAATTTTAGTGACATCTACATGTGTCAAAGAAAGTGATTTACTGATTTTATTGAATATTGTCACCAACGCGAGGCTTAACCACTTCATCAAATAAATAAATTATTATGTATGTAACTCTTCCGTTCTGACAGTTAATAAAATAGCATATACTTATCGATTCTCAGCTCAGAGACTGCAATCAAAATATATATTTGTGTTTTATTTCAACCTTCATATCTGCTCAGCATGTTATTATTAACTATCAAATCTCTATCAAATACGTATTATTCCATTTTCATATCACTCGCTAGTACCTTTAAAAAAAATCAAACAGTCGAAAATGCCATTATTTTATTTTAAATTTGTAATTGTCAATTAGCATACCATTACTAAAGACATCTATGAATTTTAAAACAAATTAAATTACTACAAAACCGATAGATGGCATTGTTTTCAGACAAAAAACTTAATATTATAAAATAGTTACATAAATAAATAAATTCATCCAGATATGTTGATGTGAAATTAAGAATAATTTGATACTCAATAATATTGGAAGCAATATGACATATCATTTCTTTAATTACATATCGTTAGAATCTTGCTAAAGTAGTACAATGGCATCTGTGAACATTTGTTATCATTAGATTTTGAATGACCTTCACGGGTTAAGTATTTCGTTACTATTGTGTGACAAAATGTATTTATTTAAAAACAGCAGATGCTGAACTATTATGAACGCACGAGATTATGCGAAATATACATTATTGTATAATATTAACTTTTTTTAATATGTACACTATAGCTTTTCATATTCAATACTTAACAATTATTTTTATATTTTAGAAAAACACACAATACACAAAAAAGGAGACACAATTAAAAATTAATTTAACCAATAACGGGTTTCCAAAATCGACTTCAGACATGTTTTTTTCTTTGCTTGCTCTGAGGAATGTGGAGCATACAGTTATTGTGCAAGAGAAAGCGATTGCTGAAGTTTCATCATTAAAATCCAATAAATGATTATCTGACGTCTTACGTATACATATCGCGGTTTTTAACACTTTGAACGTGACCGATGTCTTTTGCATTTACTTTTTTAATGCAAAATATTAAAATATTCGGTGTTTTAAACAATAAATTGTTTATAGAGCATAGAGATTTGTTGTCAACTAATGTCTTCACATTTTACCCTGTATTGTTTACGGTTTTTAATATCCATGAAGATACAAGATTTGTCATTTACAATGAATGCTAAGCAACAATAATGTTTCGTTGTTTCATCATTTCTGGCTATAATTTTAGGATTTTGACAGCTAAAGGAATGTAGTTATGTTGCTTATAATATATTTATACTACCCGTTTCTTGATGATCCAGCGAATGGTTATTCAGATATCTTTGAAAGATTTTAAAAATGTGGATGCGCAACATATATTGAAGCGAACCAGGAGCCACATATATCGTTGTAACGCCAAGAAGAAGTCGAAGAATTAATAATAAATGACAGTTCAACCATATTTACAATGCAAAGCAAGTGGCTCAAGGCTGTTTCTTTCATTCCCGAAAAAATATTTTACTTACCACAAAAGTATATTTTTGTAGTAAAAATACTGTGGTAATTCTTAAATTGTGAGAGCGTCAACTATTGTATGTAGGGTGTCCACCATTGTCTGATTCCATGAAACTAGTCCAAACACCAAAAACCAACAATAAATAAGTCTACAAAAGTTTAGCAAAGCATTCATTCGCATCCGGTCCTTATTATTAAAGTTTTTTTCAGCTTTATAAAGACATCTTCTTAACGGAAAAGAATATACAAACTTCCAAATGACGTCTATTTTAAATTTGAAATAAGCCTTTATTTGTTGTTTTTTTTTCATGGAACTTATTTGGCGCTCGTACTGCGGACAATTCACAAACTATTTCTGAATAATGCTAAATCAAGCATAGAAACGTTAATATATCTCAAACAAAAAAGCGAGACATCTACCATTGTATGACAAGATTTCTTACAAAACAAGACCGCCATAGAATGCAATCAGGCGCCAGAACAATATTCTTAAAATTTACTAATTATTGTAGTTTTATTTATAATACAGTAAGACCTTGAGTTAAACGCTCTCGACTGACGACCACTAGCACGAAAATCGTGGTAAGTATAAAAATCCTAATTTCTAAATATTTGTCTCCCCCGTAGCGTAAAGGTTAGTGTGCACCCCTAGCAATGCAATAGGGAGTGCGAATTCAATTCCCAAATTTTTGGATTTTTTAAATCTAAAAAAGCAGAAATGTATGCCCATTGGGCTGAGTAATCGCCTGCCAAATAATTCTTGGCGAATCAGTTGTGTTTTATGTATGCTAATACTATAACTAAAATGAATTATTCTTCATTTTATAAATTACTTTGTTTTGTATAAAATTCATCTGACAGCCGAGGATTGATTTAAATTATCTATCATTATCATTGTGAACACGTTGATTTGATGTAAAATGTGACTTCCAGCAACAATTCTCGCTGTATTATGTTTCTTCTTCTACTATCCTTATAACTTGTCAAATCCTTACCAGATTTCTAAACAATACTTTCTTCTTTAGTTTCTTTTTAACCATGTTTTTATCCAATGACTTCTATTTTTAGATCGCTAACGAAGAAAGCACCATTTCACATATATTTCCATTTTTTACATATTATGTTCCCATGACTGGACCCAAAGGATAAAACAAATAAAAACAACTATTCTTCATAAAAATCTAATCACTTATTGTTCTACCATTAACTTTCAGATCAGTGATTGTGTTTTGTTGGTTTTTCAACGAATTAATTCAAAATGGAGGAAGACTCAAATGTCAACGATTTTAATATTTGTCTTTGTTAGTTGTTTTGGAAAGGCATTATAACAACATAGTGAGTACCACAGTATTTCTTTTCCCACTAAATATGTAATCAAATATCACGGCTGATTTTGTATATTACGAGATTGTATAGCATATGATACTGATGACTGAAGAAAGGCAAGACCTATCCTAGAGCCGTGTTAAATTCTGGTTCCTTTTCTGGTTTTTTTGTGACTTGATATCTTGATTTTTTTACTTTCGTACATTCCTCCAGAATTTTTTGTTTGTAATTTCTACTTTCGGACGTAGCATAGTCGCCTAATTATAAAATATTGCTTCTCAGATAATTTCAACTCCTCACAATATTATTTTGTGCCCTTGCATGGTTCGTGCGTTTGGGATATTTGTATTGATTTCGTTACTAATGCCGCTTCTTAAATGATGCCGCCTGATACAACTGCGTCTCTGTTTCATATCACGACACGGCCCTAGTCCAACCCAGGATGTGTCACTATAAAAATCATGCTCGAATATGTTATCATTAATGAAGTCGCCTGTCGTCTCCGCATTACCAAGAATCAACATAGTTAACAGATCTTCATATAATTATAAAAGGGGATAATTTGATTTTGTTCAATGGAATATTTATTTGTATATTTCGTCGGTTAAAATATTAAATGACCTGCTATATATTTTACTGTGTGCCGTGATTAAAATAATATCCTTTGTGTTCATATGAATGCGAAGACATGCGGAGACACGTGTGCAAGAATGAACAGGACACGTGTACGTCAATAGGACACGTGTCACCGAGCTACGGAAGCTACATCCGCCCACTTCCGTTTTTTTTACGTCCGACTTACCGGTAAAAACGGGAGTTAAATGTTGGACAGGGATTTTGAAACCGTGACAGAATTACACACTTGCTTTCCTCTCTAGGATCCATCACGCAAGCATTTATCGTGGCGTAACGAACAAAAATAGCCTTTAAAATTCTTTATGTTATTTTTCGTTGAACGTATCATTTGAAAATATTGAAGTTTTATCAACCGCTTTATAATGATATACCGTTTAACTTATTCATATCCTCGCGGTGGCCGAGAGGTAAGTATGTGTACTTTGGTGCTGGATATTGCCGATTCCATTGCCATAGCTACTGGGTTTTTAAAAGGTCAACGGTGAAGAGCTAGATACCCAGTTTATTGAACAATTTGCTGGCAACTAATTTTCGTGAAAGAAATCTGTCTTCGTATTGAGAAGATCCATACACTGCATCTCGAGAGTGAATGTCTTCATATTGTGAAGATAGTTTCACTTTTGAGACGGACAAAAGAACTTATTCATGGTGTCATTTTTTAGATACATGTCCATTCGAAATTTGCAAGACCATATAGAGATAACTGGATGACCAGGGCCGCATCGAGCTATGAAGTAGATCCACGGTTGCATCAGGCGGCATCGTGTAAGGGGCGGCAAAAGTAGCGAAATCAATATAAATATTCCAAACGCACCAATCGTGCACAAAATATTAAAACGAGGAGGCAAAATTATCCGAGGAGGCGCCATATTTTTGAATCATGCGACCTACTACGTCTGAAAATAGAAATTACAAACAAAACTTCTGCGCGAATGAACAAACGTAGAAAGTGAAAAAAAGAAATAGGCACAAGACATTAAAAAAATGACACCAGAATATTTGGCAGGAAGTGAAAAATATTTTCGGGGCACATTTTAAAGACTTGCATCATAGTGAAAAAATCTCCCACATGGCCCTGTGTATGAGTTCCATCGGAGAAGTCATCAAAACCATTGAAGAAGAGATCAATTGCATCCTGAAGCAGAAGGTGATTGTAAAAGAGCCAAGTGTATAAATTTTGCATCGTTCTGAATAGTAAAAACTAGTTATTTAAATAAGCCATTTACCATAACATAGGTAAGAATGCAGATGTTTAAAGATGCTAATCTAACAGTGCATTTTTAATAATATCAAAGAAATACGTTGCAACGGGCACATGCCATACTTTGAATGATAATTGAAATTAATTCTCTTGTAGTGTGTAAAATAGATCGCGTATGTTCAACCAGTGGGGTGCTAAATGATTACGAAGAAAAGGGTAAACGTTATTTTGATTTACTATCAAAAATCAGTTCATTACAATAGAAATTACTAGCTTAACTAAATAGACTTTACTAACATTACTAAGGTGTGCATTCTAACCACTGTTTTTATAAGCTTTTATTTATACCATATTCGCTCCCATGGAGCATATGGATCGACACACTGTGAAGATATCCACTGCGAAAGTGGAGTATATGGATCTCCGCAATGTAAAGACGTCTTGACAGATTATTTTTCACGAGAATTATTCGCCATACATTGCTCAATCCAAGGGGCATCCGGTGCCGTATTTTTGGATTCTCTTACACCCGACACAGATGGGAAATCGAAGCCGCATTCCATGGATCGCACGCTACCAACTACGCCAACGGAGAAATTTATCTAATATTTAAATGTGTTCGTCTCCTTGATATTGGTGGGCATTTGGACAAACCTACTCAAGTCTATATTTAAAAAAAGAAAATAAATTCTTATTGGTAATATGACAAATTTTCGGCATCGCTATAATGAGAAACGTTTACATATATTATATATATTATATTTATGAGTGTACATATTTTTCACGCCACTGCTGCAAGATATGGTCAAGTTAACTATTCATACCGGTTGTAGAAAGACGTTTTAAAACGTTATATATAATACATATTACGTAATGTGTTTTTTGTATACTAAACATATGTGATAGAAGTACTTTTTAAGAAAGGGGATGATAAAAATGAATTTATTCAACATTTTGTTTTAGCCACAGACACAGAAATAATTGCGATTCGACTGCTTAGTGCAGCGGTTGCCAACACTTATGCTACTACGCCTCCCCGAAAAAAAAATCTTAATTTTTAATAGATAAATAATTATGATAAGCACACGTTATTTTTCAAATTGTTCAAATGTTGGCGTTTTCTCTGGCATTAGTCCGCCCCTCCAGGTTGTAAGCAACTGACTTAGTGTCAAAACGATGTCTCAATGTAGATTTATTTTTCAAAATTATTTTCCTAATGTTTAGAAAAAACTATAAAGAGTGAAAGAAAACTATTTATTATTTAAAAAGTTTTTATTTAGGAATTAAACATTAAAATTAATTTCATCATATAATAATCATTTATTTATTTTAATTTCATTCAAGAGAGCCATTCATTGTAAGATAAGGATGTATGTGTTTCTTCATTTTCTGAAATCAGATCGACTCTGGAAAGTCCAAAAGACGTAACCCTCATAAAATAAAATTTACAGGAGGCGCAAAAAAAGGTTTATTTAATGATTTTGTACCTAAGTCAAAATATTAGATAGAGACAACTTTGAAGTGCATGAATGATAAAACTGGTATTTTATTTACTTAATATGATATTAATTAAATAAATAATGAAAGGAAAACCAATGAAATTGATCAGGTGGAAACCCTTTTTCCTGATTGCAGTTTTCACAGAGCACTCCTTTTTTCAAGCTTAAAGTTAAATTAAGATACTAACTCGGCATTTTCAGCTTACATCCCTTTGATAGAATGAATATTAAGTTTTAAACATTTTGATTATCGAATAAAAACTATTTTGAAAATTTGAGGATTAATCCTTTTTCCTTTCTACAATCGATATTTATATCATTAATTATTGATTCCAATGTTATTTTAATTATGATAACCCAGTTCTTTATCCTTTTCAGTGATTTTTTAGTAAATTAATACCGGTTTCTCCAGTTAAACAATTAATTAGTAGGTCGGTCGGTTTAAATTGGCATTGCTTTCGACAGATACGTCAAAATTTAACAATTTAACATTCACATCTGTGTGTATAATTGATTCTTAACCATAAACTAACCACTCAAGGTGTGCGGGTTGAAATCCCAGCCGGAAACAACCAGCTGTTGATAAGTTTTCGTATGATAGGGAATCGGCGATAGCCCGAATACTGGCTTCCCTGATCGTTACGGAAGGCGAGTTCTTGAGACATCTGCCCGCGATATTTAATATCGGTTACACCTTTAAGAAAGCGTGCCCTCTGATCGTACACATCTCATTATATTGTCTATTGTGTGACTTGCAGCAAAGGGCGTACTTAAAAAGATGTACGTAACGTTTAAATAAATCAATGCGAATCCATAATCTACAATGTTGTCACAGCCAAAGTAGCTATCAATAAAATTAATTAACGCCGTCAATATTGCAAGAACACGTAACTCGATTTTTTGATGAGTCATTTTGTATGTTATAGTTTATTTTTGGCAATCTCTTGTATCATTGACACAATGTTGGATTAACGCGTAATCTGTACACCTTTGCCACAAATTTAAAAAAAAATAACAGTTTACAAAAATAATATCTAAAAATCGTCCATGTGGTTTGAACATTTTCGAATTTGAAGTTCAAATATAATATATATTACAAATACATTTTTATTCTATTATAAATTATTAAAATTTTTAATAAATATCTTTACATGTTGTTTTATTGGATTGTTTTATATTATTTTTTGATATTATTTTATTTATAAACAAAAAATACACTAAAAATAACCAATTCCAAAATTCTATGGGCAAAGACTAATTTAATATTAATGAAAATTCAAGCACAAAACAATCAAATTTTTAATTAGCAGAAGACGTCCAACCCACAAAACGTTCAATAACTATTAAAGTAGTACACTTTAAAAAAAATCAGTAACCAAAAAAGGTGTAATATATGCCATGTAAGTATTTAAATTTCATCATACAGTTCATTATAGTATAAAAGTCATACTAAACCTTACTTTGTTTCTTTAAATAATTAATATTTTCGACTGATGGTGCTTGATGGAAATTGATTTTAAA
>JAGVSQ010013272.1:0-11195 GCA_022683975.1 Rhyacophila evoluta
AACTTGTATTACCCTTGATTACCTAACATATTTTCATATATTTTATGCAGGCATATACTGTGGTGTAACAGACGTATACTACTACTTTTTATATTCAAATAATTAATTTTCTTTTCATTGCTCACCACGTCTATATAATGATTATGTAGCAGTGTACCCTGCTAATAAACATAATAAATTATAGTGTGTTTAAAAATAATTCAACGGAAGGTTTTTTATCAGAAATAATTATACTATTAATAACTCTGGCACTATTGGCTGATATTGGTCTATATGTCTCTGATAACTACCTGAGAAATCGATTCAGCGATTGTCATTTTCTAAATGCATGACTATCCTGTCAGTAGTCATACCAATGCGGAGAGCAATGGTGGTGTTTAACGAGATTGTTTCATATATTGATATCTTCCACCTACGTGAGGTGAGTTTAGATGGATGCTATTATATAGATTATTAGAATAGGATCTGTCTAACTTATTTGTTAGACACTCTCTCCTTTCTTCTGATTTTTTTTCAAAAATTCTCTCTTAATTCTTTCTTATTTTTTTATAATATTTTCACTCTCACCATCTGGAAAATATCAATTATCGAAGCAATTCCATTAAACTAGACCTTTATTAAACGATAATAATGACGCATTCGATATAATTTTAGAGACCCACAAATTCCAAGAATTTACAAAAATTATCCTGAAAGATAAATAAAGTAATATTTCTCCAAATCGTGATGGTGTCACGTCTGGAAACTGCTGTATCACCAGGCGTGTTACCCCATGAAATGGACTATTTTCTGCAAACGTAGAATCATTCCGAGAATGGGGTTTGTCGATCTATGGCTCGGGGTTTTTTTCCTAATGCTTTTAGAAACAGATTGAATGTCGGATTATATTAACGTTGGTGCTCTGGGCTGGAAAAAATACTCATAAAATATAGTCTGCGGGATTTTTTACTGTATGGTTTTTATTATACACAATATGTACGAAAGAACGTGTTCTGTTTGCTGAAAATATGTTGTGACAATAATATTCCTTCATAATATATTTATATCACATTATGCCGTTTTCTATTACATTAATTTTTATAAAGAGTACACTTTTTCTAAATCATATTGTAATATTATAATTTGTTTTTATTATAAACCGACATTTATTTCTACCAGTTTCAAGATATTATAACTGACTTTAGAAACAGCTCTTACAAATAATTTTCAAAACAATATCCAAATTTAATTTTTAAAAAAACATTCACCTACATTATGAGAGTGTACACCGTGGCGTAACGAACGTGACACGTTTTCATTGTACCTAAAGGGTCCCAGAAACATTTTCATATGATCTTAGTCTGCTTGCACTAGAATGTGTAAGACTCCCTAAATAAGTCCCGCGAATATAAAACCATTAAAAAAACTGTTTAATCGTCGTAAGTTAGGAAACCATCAGTCGTAGAAAAGACATTGTAATGGCTGACTGGTCCGGCAAACGGTCGAACTCTATTGAAAAATTCTTTTTCTTCAACCGATATATGAAGACTTATATCTCTATATACTCTATATACTCTGCCAGACATATATCGCAGTATCATATTCTAAGGTTTGCAGCACAGATTTATGGGCATGACGGTCCTTTGGGTCAAGACCCAGTGACGGTGATGCTTCAGAACCAACAATCTACATCTAAGCAGGGAAGTTGTAGCAGTGTGAACTTATATATTGTGAAAATTTAGCCACAGCAAGTATTTCAGCAAGAACAAGCAATGCGTCAGTAGAAGAAGTTCGAAATGCCTTTCCAAGGAATGGTAATGCTGAACGTTATCCGCTAAGAATAGATTTTTGAATAAATATAAACCCGCATCTATAATACCATGTGCTGTTGGCAAGATGGACTGCTTGCGAAAAGGTTTGAATATATTTTACAATAATAAAATAACGGAGATTAAAATATTAAAAGTACAAAACTTTTCTTTGTTGGACTGACAGTTTTTGGTTTTTAATATAATTATTACGCATCTAGCTTCTACCTGAACGTGAAATTCTATGATAACAAAAGAATTTTAAATGATTCCGCTGAAAATAATTAAGTTTAAGCTCGCTTCGCTGAAGAGATGTATAAAACGTAAGACAATAGATGAATTTGCCGAGAATCTTTTTACCTATAATCGGAGCTTTGGATTAAAACCATTGTACGGAAGCCCGCAAGAGCTTTCCTTTCAACTCTTGATCAAATTATCTTTAAATTTATCTTCTTGAAAAGTTTATGTACTAGAAGGTTTCTCTGAGTTTTTAATTATAGAAAAGAATCCGTTTTTTAAAACTACGAATGAACTGTGAAAATAACGTTTGATGATTAAATTATGTAAATCTCATTATAAACAATTAAATATTACAGTCTTAAATTATTTAAAACTTCCTCATTCGTTTTCAAAGCAAGATTTTTATACACACGTTTTTTAGATCAATTTACTCAAGATAATTGAAAAAAAATTGTTTAAATTACATTGGATTTAAAGACATAGCTATACAATAAATATTAATTATGATTTCCATAATTATTATTTATTATAATAATGCTTATAATTTCAATCAAATATAATATAATATAAATGACACGATATAGGTCGTAAATTTATATGAAAGACCAAGTGCATAAATGTCTTTTTAGTACAAATTACAATTTCAGGGAACATTTTTAAATAGTTTCAACTTTTCGTTATTTTTAACCATAGTTGGTTCTTATTTACAGAATATGTCCACCATATGGTGGATCACAGATTAACTGTTTATTTTTATACTCACCCAAATCATACCAACATTTTTTTTATACGAATCGCAAATTGAATACTGCTGATATTAGTTGATGGTCCTTGAAGTACGCTGGAAGAAAAAAAGCAAAAAATCAAGGGTTTCTTCAAAATTCACTTAATCTTTATCACAATTATCATTGATTTTAAAAATAATATTCATATTTAAATTTAAATTTTTCCGGTAGCGCAGTAAGTAGCGTGCGTGTCTAGTGGTCCGGTGAATGCAGGTTCGATTCCCCATCTGTCGGATTGTAAAAATCCGAAAAATGCAAAACTGTGTTGAGGATTTGTCTGACAAACAATTCTCGTGAAAACTAATCTGTTAAGACGTCATTGCAGAAATCCATATACTCCTCTTTCAGGGTGGATATCTTCACACTGTGTAGATTCATATGCTCCATATGCTACATTTGAATAAGCTAGAGAGATATGAAATTAGAATATATAAAAATATATAAGCTTTATTAAAATTTTTGGTACTGGACCATCGATATGTTTATCTAACAATCAGTACAAGTATAGTGCTATTTTCAAAGTAAACCTCAGACAAACTTCTCTGCACTGAAATGTGTTTCAAATTTTGCCACCCAATATAGTTGTTTGCTTTTGGTCTGTCTGTAGTTAGCCGTATTCTGAATTAACTTGCATCTTCATTAGATATTTACTTTGTAAGCATGCTAATTTACAATGTACATTTGGTAAAACTATTGAATAGCACTATGGCTTATGAAAGCTATTAAGAAATGGCATGTGGCAAATATTATCGACAACGCTTGTATTGTGTATATAGAAATCATTTGAAAAACAGAGACTCAAAAATAAATTATGATAAATATTATTACCGTGGGGCAAGAAGTTACTTAGAGTAAATATGAATTACTGAGAATTAGTTAGTTACGCTAAAGCACTTTATTTTTAATTCCTATGAGTAAAGTCAAACATTAATAATTTAAGTTCAGAGAAAGTGATATTGAGAATAAAGAGTATTTTTTGTACATTTTATATATTTGGGAGATTTACAGATCTAATAGTGACATTGTTGTATTAAAATACTTAAAAAATATTGAATACACACATACTTATGAAAAAAATGTTCAATTTTAAAAAGATATATCACAATATATCAAAATTTTCAATTAGTTAGTGACCTTTCACTCCCCGGCAACTACATATATCATCATATAAACATATATTTCTTTGAAATAATCTCTTTAACATATCCATTTCCTATGCGGAGCATATGGTTACCACATAACGCCTCCAGGATTCGCTGTCATCATCCATCTCCCAGGCCATACCAGCGTCCATTGATTCCACTGAATACATACTATGGATAGTATTCAACGGTTTTGAAGGTTGCTGGAATCCCACCGATTAAAAAAAGAGACAAACAGGATTCAGGCTTCCGAAAATCTGTGGTACATACTTTAGCCAGTTCGAGCGCCGCTGCATGACTTTTAGTGTGATAGAGGGCTATCCCGTCCGCTCCCTTATCTCCGAGTACCTTACGAAGTTAAACAACTCCCCACTCAGTATCTGTCGCAAGCATTTGTTCTCAAAGCTCAGTACACAGTTCTTCTGAGCCTTTGCTAGGTGCCAAGATTTACTATCGTATAGCAGCACTTGTAAAGTGAATAATAATAATTTAATGAACTTAAGTATGTATTTACTACTGGAACAAGATATTCATACGCAGAATTGATATTATGTGATATTAATTGCAAAAAATTCAATTATTCAGAAATTATTGTTACGTTAACAATGCATGGCTTTCATTTGCAAATATATAGGATATATTAATGAAGGTATATACTATTTATTTTACATTACACAACATAATTTATACATACGCGTACTTGGTAATATATCATATTATATATTATATCATGCTTCTTACAAAAGTCATTTCGTTTTTCGTGCGCATCATTTAACATGTGATCAAACACGACGGGAAGAAATAGGAAAAGGATACAAAACATAATAGGATATAACATCTTTACATTACGCGGTGGTTGAAATTTCTCTGACTTTTTAAAATTAAAACACGTTTATATCTCGATAATGGCGTCGCAAGTAAATCTGTCAAAATGCAACTCAGACTTAAAAGTTATAGATATAGTAAAAAGTTTGTTTTTAACATTTTTTTTATTAGAAAAAATGCCCCAGAAGATTTAATATTGTTTTAAAATTGGATATATTATGATTTTGTAACGAAATTTTTTTGAAATAAAATCTTTATAATAAATACATTTTTTACCATACCTACTTCGACAGTGAAGCATATGAATCTACACAGTTTGAAGATGTTTGCTCTAAAGGTAAATTATATTAATCTCCACAGTGTGAAAAAAATTTTGACAGATTATTTTTCAAGATAATTAATTGCCGCCAGAATAGCTTTTAGGTTAGGTTAGGTTAGAAACACACCCAGGTAATCCGAGTTCGATTCTCACATCTGTCCAATTAAAAAAAAATGCAGGATTGAGTAACCATTGAGTTGAAAAAATACAATTATATAATATTTATAAATTGTCATACTGGAATAATATGTTGTTTTTTTATTTAAAACCTTACGTAACAACGCAGCTATTTATTTAATTCCATTTCAAAATTATATTATTTATTTGAAAAGAGTTTTTGAAAAGCCCAAAGAGTCTTACATAGATGTGTATATTCATTAAAATACAATAATAAAATAACTATGTCTTAAGCCATGTGGAGACCATTTATTAACACTGAATTAAAACCGATGAGTATCCATTTACGTGTTTCGATTGTCTTCTATGACAGAATTGGATATTGAAAAGTTAATTTTACCAAATATACAAATATGTTTTTACATAGTAATTTTTAATATACTCTTATACATTTACGATTTGGCATTCAATAAAACCCACCTACTGATAAAATACCATATGCATTCAACATATCTTATATTTAAGATATTGCGTAAGAACTCTATCTACTCATAATACTTTACACTGTATAATTATAACATTATAATTTAAATGTTAATATGTCTACGGAGTATTAAATTCATACTTAAACGATGAAGTGTAAACTACAATTCTCACATCCCCGTAAATAAATCATTTCATTTATTATATACAAATATATAAATATTACGCATTTATTTTGTAAAAAAATGTTACATTATTTTCTTTGTAAGCTTCATGTATTTCTAGAAAAACCAATAGAAGTTGTAGGTCATTTTAATCAGTATGCTGGAACAAGAGGTTCCATTAGTTGTGAACTTTTCTTACTCACGTGGGGTAAATGGTTTAATCATTCGCGGTGGAACCAATTACTGAAGTTTTCCGCACCCAGGGATATAGCGGTTTTTGTAAAACTCTTCAACTGACGCCGTGAAAGGGTTAACGGTTTAAACTTTAAAACAAAGAAATTTTCTAGAGAATAGCATTTGTTAAAAACACTATTAAAAACATAGGGCGCCAAGCATTTTAAACAAAAAAATACCATGATATAACAAAAGGTAATTAACATATTTCTTTTTATAGTTTTGTCAGATGTTTTGATACTATACATTTTCTCTTAAATCTAAAATTATTATTTTTATTACGTGTTATTTGACTGCTGACAACACAGCTTTTGTTAATTTATGACACGTGTTTATAGTGACACACGTGTCTCAAAGAAAAGCTCAATTTTCGCCAGACCGTATATTTATGTGATTATCTCAAATGAATAGCTTTTTATCAACGTCTAAATGGAAAATTTGTAAATAATAAAATTGGATGTAGTTAATCAGAAGACCTCCAAACCACACAAATAAAAGAAAAACACGATTGAAATTTTAAAGAAACAAATTAACGTTTAGTATAAATGTTATATTATTAATACTGTCATATGAGATAAATACCTACATGGCATATATTACATTCTCATTAATTATTATATTCTTGATAAAATTACTCTTTTAAAAGTTTTTGAATGTTTTGTGGATGCTAATTTAAATTTTGTTCGTATTGTGATTGGATCTTTATTAATATAATATAATTATTTGCCCATAAATAAGTGAATTCTTTATATTTAGTTTGTTTTTTATTGATAAATAAAACAATATATCGATACAATAATATACAAAAGTAAGTACATACATTAATTGAAGAAACATGTTAAAGTGGCATTATAATAAAACTTATACTTTAGAATAGGTATGGTCAGCAAAAATATTTTAATTAAGTAATATTATATTTAAACTTCAAATCCAAAACGTTTAAGCCATATGTATGTTTTTTAGATATTGTTTTTTGTAAATTATTAGTATGCGGGTTAGAAAAAACTGCGATTAATTCTTCTGTGTGTACATTTCTGATTGGGTGTCTTTATCATATAAAAGTATTGATGTTTTTGAATCCTTATATGCAATAAATGAAAAATTTCATTATGTGGCTTGGAGATTTTCTGTTTAACTGCATCCAATTGTAAGTCGAACTATAATCTACTGCCAAAATATGACGGTAATAATTATGTAATACTAGATGTGTTATCCAGCTATGCCTGTGATAGATTCAAACATTTTTTATTCAAGTTAATTTCATTTTATTTACTACAAATTTGTTTTAATACTTGCCTGTACTACTTTAGTCTCCTGTTAGTTGTTGGCGATGATGTTAAAAATTAGAAGTAAAAAAATACCTAGAATAAGTAATTTGGAAATTTTATATTGTTACTTACAGCTTGGGAGTGTTTCTGTGAGAGGTGTATTTTCTGGTTTATAATAATTGTTTATAAGACAATTGTTCAACTCATCGACACCCATCTTTGCATTTTTGATTTTTTAAGTCCGGTAGATGTGGGAATCGAATCTGAATTTTCTGCAAGGCTTTTACGCTAGCCTCTACGCTACTGGAGAGTCAGAATAAAATTTTTGTAAGGTTTCAGATGGCTGAAATTTATAAAAAAAGTGAACGTGTGACTTTCTTACTCACACGGTTTTCATCTTGGCCCTTCAAGCAAGATGATAAATTTTATTTGCAAATCCGAAATCTACTCTCTAGAGTCTACAAATTCCCACAACATGTGCATTTAATAGTAAAGATTTTTTTTATTAAAGGAGTTTTTATCCATAATATAAAAAAGAAAATACATCTATGTCACGAAAAAATCTCCCAAATGGTGAACAGTGGTAGAATGTCATTTTCACATGTCATTTGGTAGTGTTACAACTTTTAAAATCAGGAAGAAATTAAAATTGTTGTACACAAGTATTAAAATAAATTTATAATAAAGAAATGAATAAAATTAATGAACGAAAGAATAAGTTTGAATCGAACCAAAGGAAGGCTGTATAATAACTCTAGTAATATATATTTGAAGTAATATGTCTTATTTTAAAACGAATTCTGCATATATGCGTAGATCACATTTGGTGAAATACGTTACTATAATCTTAACTCATGCTATATAGGCCGAAGCCACTTTGCTTGCCTAAAAGAACGCACAAAGTAAACCAATAAATTCGAAAACCTTTTTACCAGAAAAAAGCAGACATGTTTTCCCGCTATACTTAAATTATTGTAAACAAACAACCTGATGTATTTACATGAATAAACAGCTGTTTTCCTAAATATTTTATTACTTGAACTCTATAGGGATTGTTCAATGTTGGATAATACCTTATATATTATGGATAAATTCCTTTTTTCCAAGAAATATTAAGTTTGTCTATTATGTTTTTTAGACATTTATATTTCAATGCTTTTATTGCTATAAAAATACTTCAATCATAATAATATATTTATTATTGTATATCGATAAAGTATTACATTAAACTTTCAGGGACTGTTTTTATTTTCTTAAATATTACATTAAAAAATACCGATTTCTTTAAAGGCGGTTTAGTAAGCTACATATAAACAAAGTCTTTCTAAGCTAGAATATGCCTTAGGTATGAATGGAAAGGATGCTTATTTAAAGATTTAATCTCTCTAACATATATTTCTAGTGTGTTTTTTTTAATAATTATCGATTTATCTAGAGTATTTATAATCAATAAAAAGAGCAAATAGATATACAATGGTTTTAAAATATCGTTTATTTGTGAAAATGTTCATACTGCATCTTGGAGTGGAAGTAATATTTTATATTTATTAATAAATTCTACTTATTGTGTAATTAATATTACAAATATGGGTACAGAGGATGAAGCAAAAGTTCAGCAAACATCAGTGACCATCAAATTTATAAGATATATTTATACCGAAAGGGTTGATTTGCGCACATTTTGGAGCATAAATTATGTAAAAAAAACACCATGACAATATTTAGAATTTTTTTAATTTTTTTGCTCTAGGATTTGATTTTCAGTATCTTCAATATCAACTGTGGAAAGGATGTAAACTCTTAGTTTTAAAAAAAAGCTTTTTTTCAATAATCAAGAGGTATACAAGTTAATACACGTTTTTATCAAAACGGTATACACTAGAAATGCAGAATTAGTATTTAAATTTCTTCTTATACCATGTTTCTTCTCAAGGTGGAGCATATGGATATTCACGCAGTGTGAAGAAATTCACTCTGAAAGTGGAATATGGATCTCCGCAATATGAAGACGTTTTGACGTTTCACGAGAATTATTTGTCAGAAAATTACTCAACCTAATGGGCATCCAGTCCTACATTTTAGAATTTTTGAAATCCCACCAGATAGGGAATCGAACCCACACTCCCCGGATTGCTAGTCACGCATGCTACCAACTACGCTAACCGGGAATCTGAATTTATCTTTGAAAAAAGGATGGACCATGGAATATCTATCAAATCAATTTTATTGGTTTTTATTATAACAAGTTTAACTGAAATCAGATGGGGAAAATAGAGTGTAGTCTCCGTACACTTTAAAATTGTGTTTATTTAAAATTTTCACTGGCCCAAAATTATTGAATATACGATTTTTGCTCATCCTGTAAAATTTGTTCTGCATGAGTTAAATTCTTTTTTCTTTCACTATCAATATATACGTAAGTACACAAACGATGTGTAAATATCTACTTATACACAATATATTCTCGGTTTACTTAAATATAATTCAGGTATATATAAAGCTTTTGAAAGGCAAAGTCTGGAAAGAAAAAGTCTCTCTATAGTTAGATAGTTTTGAGAGTAATTTTACTAATTACTATGAAACGATAATATTATTGTATTTTAATAATGAAAAAATATGTTCTTCTGCAATATTTATGAATTAGATATATAATACATATAAACATATACAATTACCTTCGTCAGTTTTCTATAATAACTATTTTTTCTGCACATAGATATTCTAATATATTATAAAAACTTGACACGGTTGATTTTTCTCGAGAATTAGTTTTTAGTTAATCACTTAATTTATTGAAGATTCAGTTCTGTAACTATACGAGATTTAACTACAGCACTATACGAGATGCTTTTCAACCGAACACAGTATTATTTAAAAATGATTATTTTAAATGTACGCAATTCACAAATTTATCATTATCCTCTCACTTAATATATGAGTGATATTTTATTTGACTACATCGTCGTCCAATATTGAAATATATTGATATTGATAATAGTATATTTTTGGAAGTTAACAAAAAGTATGTACCCCGTCGTCAGTAAATACACTTTATATATTTATTTATAAAGCTTTGTGAAAGTTTTTTTGAGAGGGTATTTCAATTGAAGTCCTGTAAAAACGTTTTCCAACATTTTAGATACACAAAACATTTCGATAAAACCTACAAATAAAAAAAACCCTGAGAATACGTATTCAATATTTTTTTTTAGATAAATTGTGGACACATTACTTACCTACTAAATATATTCACCATTCGCCCGCCCCATTCTTACAACTGCTCATTATCGGGTGTATCACAAATAAAAGGATAAATCTACTTTATTTGATGGACCCTTCCTGGAATTTAACACTTACGAGACTTACCTTTTGATAAGCGGGTTAAATGGCCCTAAAAGTCCAAAGCGTTACTTACGAATCACTGTTTATATATCGACACCATATCTGACTGATTTATCGCAATTGATAAATAAATCTACCAATTTATTATGCCATATGCGTTGACACATAATTACGATCAGTTAAATGAAATTTCACACAAGTGACATATCGTTAGCTTGATTTTTAATTGTGATTGAATGATTAAACTTTTAGAGAAACCTTTTTAATGCTATTTTTTATCATGTCCGTTCTCAAAGTGGAGCATATGGATCTACACAGTATGAAGTGAACTCAATCAGCTATTGTATCCATCGGGTTGTGATATTTGGTTGGCACAATAACAAATAACATCGCTTTCAAAATATTTATGGTTTTATAAGATGAGCATGGTGTTTCTTTTCAGATACTTACTTTATCAAATAAGATTCATATATATATAGATATATATAT
>JAGVSQ010013273.1:0-11193 GCA_022683975.1 Rhyacophila evoluta
CAACTACAAGCGGCTTTACATCCTTTCGTACATTTGCAGGATATAGTCATTAAAATTTTCTGAAGAGAAGGCTCTTTGATAGTGGTAACTGAAGACAGGCGATATTTAGTGGTTTTTGGTGGTAATATTATTTTGAATATTAAAACAGTATAGAAAACTTAGTTATATAAATTATTTTTGTAAATACCAATTTTCCGTTAAATATTTCAAGTTTATATTCTTTTGCAGCTTAAGTTCAAATAGATTAAATATCGACCCTGGTTACACAAAATTACCCCTCAGTTTTTTTTTAAATTGCATTATTTAAAAATAACAATATACTCAATTAAATATTGGTTCTGTAAAACAAATACGTTATTATTATCAAAATTCAACGTTAGATTTCTAAAAGAGAAAGAAAGATCAAATTTGTGTGTTGAAAAATGGAATCAAACCTCATTCATAGCATTTTTGTTCTGTGAGGGTTAACGCTATTAGAATAAAGAGCATTGATATATTATATCAACGCTAGGTATTGTAACAATACTATTCATCCCGTCTTGTTTGACGCCTTGTTGTATAGATAACGTATTTATAAATATATTATATTTGTATTCTGTACTTAAAGTAATACGAAGCAGTCGATGACCGCAAATCTCTGTTTGGTCATTTATGACTCGGGTGTAAAAATAACGGAAACTCTACCTAAACGTTACGATAATAATCGCAGGTCATCATTAAATTCATTTTATATGGCACATTCTTTTTTGCGGTTGTCGCTGAAACACAAGAAGAAGAAACACATTTCGTCTTGTCATTACCGAATATTTAATAGATAGCAAAAATTTGCACGGTGATTATAGACACGAATGTCGTCAATTTTTATTTTGCGAAGATTTATTTCTTACTTAACGAATGTTAGACCGGAATCCGTGAAAATTTTATATCAATTTTGGCAAAAAAGATTTTTTACCATTTCCGCTTCGAGACACATATTTCATATCTATCTAAATAGTGTTAATCTTGGCGAACTATTTTCCACATTCCCACGTCATCAACCGTTTATAAATCTTACTAGCTGAAACACCCGCTGTTACCCGGGAAAAATTAATATTAAATACGACGAAACCTTGAAAATACATCATTTGGGAGAGGGAAGGACTTATAACTTTTGGAAAATTAGTAGCTTACAACATTTTTCTAGATGAGATAAGTATTCCTGGTAAGTTTGATTTCATCGGCATTTATTCTGTCCAAATGCATAGCTGGCAAACAAACAAACATTTACCATTATATATATATATAGATTAGCTACTCGTGTCTTGTATCAAAATATACGTGAAAAAGTATTTTATTTTTAAGTATGAGACCTATCTTTTGCATTAATTCGAATAATGGTATTGCAACCAAAAAAATACATAAACAAAACGAATAAATTTAAATACTAATTTGAATGATGTTCTATTGGACTCTTAAAAATTATTAATAATTCAAATAATACTAAATAACTCATAATAATTATTTAAAATAAAAGAAAAAAAGAAGTCAGGTTGATGAATTGATTTTATATTTATAAATATCTGCACTATTTTCATATTAAATCTTTTATTCATACAGGTAGTTTTCAACTTACGTCGGTTAGATTTACAAAGATTTGGGCAAAAAAAATGTATAGAATTTTTCTCGAAAAAAAAACGATAAAAAACATTGAAAATAATTCTCAAAAATGTTTCATTGTATAAAATGACACCTGCAAACGCTTTTTTATAAAAATTTGGATTCATTAATAATTTGATGATGTGAGCTGAGTTGATATTGCTTTAATTGTGTGATTATCTCACTAAATATACTTAACGCAGAGTTCATGTTTAAGGCTATTTCTCCGAAATACATTTATTTGTTGATTAAAAAAAGTACAATACATAAGTTTTTATCAGACGCAACAAAAACAAAAGTTCTATCGAAAAATCATACATCAATTTGCCAATGTATAAATGAGCATCAAAAATTGAAGATTCTGTAAAATACCTTATTCCATTCAATAAAGTACAAAATATTCCATGTTTTACTTGTAATAAAATGCAAATAAGAAATAATTGTATTAAATTTTTGTATTCCTTTCAAGTCAACTTGTTGTCTTTTCATATTTACTTTTTATTTTGTGTATCGTGTGTTTTGATAAAACTATTATTGCAAAAATAAATACTTATTTGTGCATACTTTCATGCATTTTAAGTCGACGATTAAATACATAGTTTTGTATAAAATTCGACTTACGACCGATTCTACTCACGATTAAGATATTGGAATGTATCTCAGTCGTGAAAAATTTGTACAAGAAAAAATCATGCGATCAAAAAAGATATTGTTGCAATATCTAACCATGATATGTGTTAAAGCTTTTGATATATTTTTTTAATTAATCATAGATCTGAATCTTATCAAATATTTTCAAATTACTTATAAGGATATACTTATCGTATATCTAAATTTAAAATAGCCAAAAATTCACATGTCATTTCTTGAATATAATATAACATATCTATTTTGATCAAAATCAAATCTACCGCGCATCGATTATCAAAATTCAAACGTGTTTAGCAAATACTGATTACCTTGTCTCAAAAAAGGTCAAAGTCATAATTTTATTATTACACTAATAAACTAATTTTAAGCTTTGAATAATCTCCAATCAATACATTTTTGCGCTGAATGTCTTTTTTTTAATTTTAAATCTTTTACCAATTGATTTGTTTTATAGTATTTTTTATACAATTGTCGTTCCCAGACTTGAGCATATGAATCAACAAAGCGTGAAGATATTTACTCCGAAAGTGAAGTATATGGATCTTCGCACTGTAAAGACGTCTTGATTGACCGTTTTTCACGAGAATTGTTTGTCAGACAATTGCTCAACCCAATGGGCATCCAGTCCTGCATTTTAGCTCCATCATGCAATCATATTCACAACTGCATTATGTGAGATAAATTTTAAAATGTTTAGTATAAATGCATTTATTTATTTACACAGTATGAATATTGATAGTTTATTGTATATATCGACTATGGAAAGGAAAACGATTTTTTTCATAATCACAGTGTATACATCTTAATACACGTACTGTCAAAACCTTTTATGATTTGCAAAATATATTCTATATAAGTGATTTCATTTTTTATATATTTTAAATTAAAACCCATGAGTTCAATAGTTTTTTTAATATTTCAAACTAACAAGTAAATAAAAGATATATACAAAAGATGTTTAAACAATATCTTATTAATTAAGTAAATAATCACTTATTAATTCAATTAAATGTTAATTTCTACAGTACAATCAATATCTTGGCTTATTTTTCTGTTTATGAGTAAAAAAATTATCATGTTGAATGTTTATTGTTATAGAAAAATGCTACTATAATTATATATATGATATATAAATAAAGTAATTCTACCAAGTAGAAACCTGAAGTTGTTAACACTTATCTTAACTACAATCCCTACAAGATAAATATGTATTATTAACTGCTATGATACAAACCGTTATAATTATTTCTTTTTTTTTATTTAATTAAAAATACAACATCACAAATGATAAAAATAACAGTGTTGCCATTTAATAAGATCGAAAGATATCAAAATATATAAGTTGTCGGCAAAAATAACTGATGTTATCATCAGCAAATTTTATGTATCACCTTTTTAATTAAAATTGCTTTTAGCTTCCGAGAAACATCTAAATTTAAAAAACTAAAACGAGTTTTTATCAGATAATTGTGATCGTTTTGTCACTCGTATATGGCAAAAATTCACTCACGCCTTATCTCAAATGGCCGATTTAAATATCTAATTAATTTTCTTGGTTGCGAAAAAACACACATTAAAATTAATCTCTTCATTATATATTAGCAAATATAAATAATTGTTATGGTTAAATATTTGCGAACCTGTTCTAAATTCCATCGCTTCTATATCTGGAGTTCGTGTAATATCAAATTATAATTAATATCGCTTAGTTTATGTTTATCACTATACCAATAAAAATAAATACTATCGTATTATGTGTATAATCTAAGCAATTTAGAAAGTAACATATAGAATTTTCATTATTTTATAACATTCCATTATAAATATGTTCTAAAACTACTCAGTATTAATAAACATTTACTATTAGATTCACCACATACTAAATCGTCTCTACTGTAAAATATGTATTTCGTCTAATTATTTTGAATGTGATATCTTGGTCAATTCTTAGTAGTTGTATTCTTACTGTACCCATACATCTACAGTCTGGGACTGTCGCTTCAACACGATTATTAGAATTGAGATATCCCACATATTAGTCAGTCAGCGTTGACAACTGTGTACTGTTGGTCTGATTGATATGCTAATGTTACATATCACGTTCATACCTTAATCTTAATTATCAGTCCTGGAACAACAATCCCTGAACTGCATATGGACGGTAGGTGTATGGGTACTACTAAAAGAGTACTTCCAAGGAATTTCTATTTAAATACTACAATATATAATCCTGTGTGCTCGCATTATTTAATTATCTGAGATTTTTAAGCTTTATTTATACTTACAAAAATCAAGAATATATTATACTTACAAGTATATTTTTGTATACCATTTTCGCTCCCAAAGTAGAGCATATGGATCTACATAATGTAAAGATATCCACTCCGAAAGTAGAGTATAATGATATCCGCAATGTGAACACGTCTCAACAGATTATTTTTCACGAGAATTGTTTGTGAGACAATTTTTCAACCCAAAAGACATCCACTCCCGCATTCTTTATGGATTTTTTAAATCTGACAGATGGGGAGATTCGAACCCTCATTCTCCTGATTGCTAGGCGCGCACGTTACCAACTAGGCTACAGGGGAGTATAATAACCCGCGAAAATACATAAATTTATATATTTATGTTTTTACGAAGCCAGCTCTACAAATGCAGCAAATTGATTTCTTTAATGTAAAGATATTAATTCTAGAAATCATAGCATATGAATACTCACGAAATGAAAACTTCAAACAACAAATTTCAAAGGCAAAAATATGAATTAATTTCTTAATACTTTTGTGATAATAGTATATGACTTGATGGCAGTAGTTTGAGATTTTAAATCGACTTATTCATTTGAAAGATTAAAAAAAAATGAAACATGCAAAACTCAGACAAGATTAAAGTTAAAATAGCAAAATCAAGTCAAGCCCTCTATCATGTTTTATTTAAAAAAATTTAAATGAATAAAAATACAAAATCAATTTTTGCCGAGTATAATGAGCGAAGCATTAAATATTTTCTTAAATATGAAACCAATGACTATGTATTTATATTTATTTTATAATATTTCTGTAAATAATTATATTTTAATATTGATAATTGTTGATTGGACCAATCCGTATTGCGCTACTGTACTCCGAACATTGTAGAACAACTGAACGTGAATCAACCTAACCTCAAATCTAGATTATAAACAGAAATATTTAAAACAAAATTACAATTGCTCACTTTATGGGCATATCTGATGTGGGTTAACTATCTTGATTAATGAAAGGTCAGGTAGCAATAATCGATAAAACGAATTTTATTACATTTTGTATTTGTTCTCATACGAGTTTATAGTATTATTATTATTTTTCCGGTCGTAATAATATTCTGTGAGAACACTTCCTGGCTGACTTTCCTCGTTTAATTTCCCAGAAACTACACAGAACTTCTCAGAACAACTTCAATTTCGAGTTTAAAAACACCGGTAAACAATTTATGAACACGTATGAAGCCCGCATCGAAGTTAAAATAAGAAATGTAGCTCATCTTAATTTTTAGTTTATTCATCTTTAGAAACTACAACATTTTTATTAATTTGTATATGATATATTAAAGGGTATGCCGCATATATTAATTTGATGGTGCATATTCCGTTTGTCTACATAGAGCATTAATATGCTTAAATGGAATGAAAAATATAAATAAAATTTTATAATTTTTGCCAATATTTGAGCTTAAATCATTGTCCATTAAATGTAATACTATCTATCAAGGTTTTTTTAATAACTTATAATGTTATTAAGCAATGTTACAATAAACTTTGTGTACATTTATTTCATCCAGTTAAAACTTATAATTTTAACACAAATATAATTTATATGTCACATGCATAACATATAAGATTTGATTTTTACATAATCAACCGTAAATATTCATAATAATAACAATAAAAACAGACATTTTTTGAATTAATATACTGTTTAAAAAATTCTTTTCTCTGTAAGCGAGTTAAAAACCATGCTTATAGCACCATAAAACCACTGCACACATTTTGCAGCGTATAATTTCAATCAATTGAATGTGTGGTCAATTAGCAATGTTGGTGAAAAATCTTCGTAATAACTATTTACATTTTGGATATACATGCACATTTATTACAAATATTTTTTGATAAAATTACAATATATTGGATGAAAATTTAATTTCTAAGTTTCTTATGTAAATGTTGTCGACAAATTCGTTTAATTGGCCTGTCAATCACAAATTGACATCGTATACTATTTTTAATCAAAGAAAACTTGATTTGATGACTTTTTGTCTATATTTATTTAGTCACGCGTCACGTTAAAAGATATCGTATTTTTGGCTTAGCTACTAAATTATGGTGATTAATATCAAGCGCTTGAAGTTCACAAGAAATATTGAATTGATTTTATATCGCTCCAAAATGTTTTTATTAATACCTTTGTAATTGATTTGTATATTTCAAAAATTATTACGTTCAAAATAATCCATATTGTATAGCATAAAAGTAATTTTATAGATATTAAAAAAACTTGTACATCGTTAATGGAAAATAAAATAATATAATCTTATCTATTCTGTAAATGCAGAAGTTTCATGGTTTAAATTTATGATACCCGACATATATGAAACTATGACTAGAAATCCGATAAGTTGAGTGGTTTTCTGGCAACCAATTACTGTGAATTAATCTGTCAACTGTATGGAGATCCATGCCCTCTATTTTCGTTTAATTAATTTATTTATAAAGTAACACTGTCTTTTTCCTTACAGAAAAATGTAAAAAATCGAAAAAAATTTGTACCGCTTAGTTTCACTTGCAATCAGAATCATTGGTAGAATGATTTGGTTTCTAAATAAAAAGTACGTTATTAAAATATTTGTCTAAAAACATACTTAAGTTAAAATTAGAAACCTTTCAAGTATTCCCAAGCTTTTTCTTCGGACAACATAGCTTTAATAAACTACTTTAAGTTTGCTGTGCCCAATGCTCTACTGAAGTTAATACCTTGCAGGTAAAGTTCCAGTCTAAGGAATTATTCAGCCCGTACTTTTTCTCTATCCTAAAATTTCTGTTTTCTATTTTCAAGATTGATAGTTAATTTTCCTACTATGTTGAAACATTAAGATTTATTTATTTATTGAACCAGAAAAACTATCAATTATTACGGGCCAAAAAGCTGGATTTAGTGTTGAAATGAAAAAGATAGCATCACAAAGGGTATTGATTTTTAAATTGAAAAGATATGCCATTTTCAAGTACAGCTATCATCAAACATGTGCGTTTTCAGCAACTAAAAAGATAACTGATCGCTAGCCTTGTTACTGTTTGGTTTATGAAAGTAATGTGTATTAATTAAATTGAGTTATGCACTCAGAATATTGCAATAATTGCTGGGTATTCTTGTATCTTGTAAGTTATCTAGTAATGCAATTGAGACCTATGTAAATGAATGCGTAACATTGCCGGAACAAGAGTATATCTACAAACAAACCAGTATCTCGTATTGATAAGACGATAAAATATACTTGTAAAGTTACGAATAGCTCGGCAATTAGCTGGTACAGTGGAATAAATCAGAACGGCAGTGCAAGTTAGCTAATCTTAGCGATACATAACACGGTCGATTGGATTCATTTACCATTGAACTTTATCTAGTGTCAGCTTCAAACTCAACCAAGCAGTGGTAAACATTTCACAGGAAATACTTAATAAAATTACGTTAAAAATAAAAAATAGCTTTTGTTATTATTTTGGTTGTGAAACTGTTAAAATTAAAATAGTTTCTTCTAGAGAAACGACTGTTATAACATTCGACTAAAATATTCATGGCAAATATAAAATGTGTAAATAATAAACATATATCATTGCTTGCTTTGTTTAAATATTGGTATTAAATTTAAGATGTTTCGTGTGCAATCTGATCTACGATCATTTTGAATTTGGATTCAACTGATGGAATTTAAAATTTTTCTCTTATAACCAAGAAGTTATCTTGCGTTATAATGTCTATCATCTGTCGGAAACAGAATTAGATCCTTATAGGGTTAAGCAATTATCTGACAACCAATTCTAGTAAAAGGGAATGTGCCAAGACATATCTTAACGTTGTGGAGATCCATATATTCCACCTATGGATCGGATATCTTCACATATTGTAGATCCATATGCTCTAGTTTTGGAACAGACACCGTAAAACAATACAAATGCTCACTGAGGTATTCTTAACTACACAATAAACATGCCATATTGCGCTTAAGACAGAAGCAAAAAGGCAAAATCCGAGCTTAAAATAATAATATTTACATACAAATTTTAAATAATTGTAAGTATAAAATAAACAATACGTTGAGCATACGGATTTTTACAATATGATAATTGATTTTTACAATTTTATTTATTATTAGCTAATCGTGAAACACATTAGGTATTTAATGCTGCAAGTTTGAATTTTAAGACAATATTTACGTAGCTATGAGACTTTAACTAACAAACTTCCTATGCTGAATCACGAGTGGCTACCAATCGCCCATTATAGGAACACAGTTTTTATTTTAAAAATATTTAAAACACCTGCAAGCTGTGCATATATAATGAAATATTGAAACATACATTATGCAAGAAATGTCGAAGTATTAAGTACAACTTAATTAATAATTCTCTCTACAACCTGATCCGAAATATTAATGCATTCTAATGATACGACTTGGGCATTGCCAGGAAGTCAAGCTGAGAATTTATTTTGATTGAATTCGATAGTAAACTGATGTTTTAATATGTCAAGACACGTGTTAGGCAATGTAGACACGTGGGATTAATCATCGATTTTATTTAATTTATTTACTTCTCACATGTAACAAAATAATCGGAATGTCATAGTATAGAAGACATTCGCATATTGATTATATAAATGTTGTATGAAATAACAATATTTATAGCGTATTTCACAGCAATATTTTTAACAAATCTGTCACTTTAGAGGATCTATGTCAATATTATTATTGATATAAATGCACTGTTTGCGAGTAATTTGGCTTCATTTATCTAAAAATATCATCAGTTATTGAAAGATGATTTAGTAAACGCTGATAATGTGTTATCAGTTCAAATCACGCATCTTTATTGAATCACATTTTTTACAATTTTTGTTAATTTACTGAATTATGCAATTATTTATATTCATGATATATGTTTATTCCATGAAGTTTCTAAGGCCTTTGGTTATAATACTTTTATTAGCACTGCTTATAATACATTCGTTCAAATTGAGAGGAAAAAACAGCTATTTACACTGCATTCATATTAAAATAGTGATTTAGCACAGTAGATAATGAATCATGGATGTTACTTTAGCAATCTATACAGCATTGCGTAACATGGATTTTTATTATTACCCTATTCACTCTGAAAATGGAGCACGTGGACTTTAATAGTGTGAAGAGGACCACTCGAAAAATTGAAAATAGAGAAAAAATCTTTACATTTTTAAGACATATTTTTAACGTTTTTCCTAAGAATTGGCTATCAATCAATTTCTTAATTTAATGTGATCTATTCTTGTATCTTTGCATTTTGAAAAACCTTATAGTTTTCGGATTCCAGCCCGTAGCTTCCGGCTCTAAAACACTCGCATTAACCTCACGGCTACTGAAGAGATAAAATAATTAATTCACAATTTCATAGTTAATTTTTTTTTTTAAATTGTATGTATGAAATGGAAATATATTTACTTGATATGCTCATAATCTGACTGAAAGACAACATTAAGTATAATATTTACCAGGAGGTTTGTTACAGTATGTAATGTGTTGCCATCTTGTAGAATTTTTTTAAGCATTGTATATCTTAACTATTATTAAGACTGTCGCTATTAAAAATGTTGATAATAGTGAGATAGTGTCTCCATGGTAGCGTAGTTGGTAGCGTGCGTGCCTAGCGATCCGGGGAATGCGGGTTAGAATCCCCATCTGCCAAATTTAAAAAAAATACGAAAAATGTAGGACTAGATGCCCATTGGGTTAAATAATTTTCTGACAAACAATTCTCATGGAAAATAATCTATCAAGACGTCTTCACATTGCGGAGATCCATATACTGTATAGATTCATATGCTACAAGTTGGTAGCGAACATGGTATAATAATAAAAAAAAAATAGTGAGATACAAATTCTATGTTTAGCTCCAAAAGAACGTGTCGCAATATGGTTAATCATATTGGCAGTATATCTAAACAAGTAACATATCGATTGTTCTCCATATTGAGGGCATATTAAAAACATGCCAGGTCGTCAAACTGACAGTTTTGAAATTCGTAATACACATATGAAAATATTACTTTATTGATGAGGAAGCGAAGTGGTACGTTCATTTTATAATGTCTCGGTTCGTTTCAAACAATCGTAACTCGTTGCATTGTCAATTTTATTTTTACGTTGAAACATTTCGAAACGCCACTTTCTCTCCAGTTACAAACGCATTACAATATTATTATTATATTTGTTGTGTTACTGAGAAATTGACATGCCATATCCGTATTGGAAAGATGTTATCAGCATACGCATCTTTCGAGATATCTCCGATCATATACAAAGTAACCTACGAACGAATAATAAAACATTAATGAAAGTGTATTCTCCAAATTAGCTGCCTTCGATCAATCCACAATACATCATAAACGTATTATACTTCAATACTGTACAGGCCATGGCTAAATTCGCAAAACATTTCTAATCCAAATAGTTTCTATAATACATCAACTTCTTGCACTCTTTTGTAATTTATGAAAGTTCAAACTATAATCATTCTGGCGAATCAATGAATACAGATATTATTTTATGCTATGTACTTGCTTTCCCCTCCATCACCCGCCACGTCTCCACACCCGTTATGCGGTCGTATACCGT
>JAGVSQ010013274.1:0-11193 GCA_022683975.1 Rhyacophila evoluta
TGTGGAATATTTTTAAAAATCTGAATACGTCATCTAAATAAATAACGTAAACATATTTAATATTTTATTACCACGCTTCTTCATTTTTCCACTTCAGGCACCATTTCGTGTATATATACCCATATAAAATCAAGGCATGCAACAACGGGAAATGTCCGCCTTATTACGGTCCATATTATTCTTTATAGTGTGAAGATATGCCAACAGATTTTTATGTAGACACGTTATCAGCTTCTTTTAATATTTTAAACATATGTGCTGAGTTAAAATACAAATAATTTGATTCATTTATAATATAAATTAAAAACTTAATTTGAATTCTACAAGCAAATGTATTTGTTTAAATGGAATAATAATGTCTAGTGGCTTAGCTACATATTTAGCGCCCTGGAGCAAAATATCGTTGCGCCCCTATGGAGTAACGATGTCGGGCCATCCGACTTGGTTGCGACAAGGGCAAATTTCATTGTTTTTAAAACAAGCGTGATGATATTTTCACATAAATTGCATGACCAAATAAGTCTTAAATTTTTATCATTCTATTTCTTTTAACTTAAGCATACTTAAGTGCGTGGCAATCTTGGCAGTCTTGAGTAATTTATTTTCACTCCCGGTACATTCCCGTCGAATAAAGTAGATCGCTTCTTGATATCAGAGCTCCGGGATACGCCTGATTAAGACCAAGTGTAAATACCGGGCGAATAGATGGTGGGCACATTAGGTAGGGGTTCCGATGTAGTTCTATAGATATTTTTAGCGTATTTACATTTACTCTGCAGTGCGTTTGTGCCTTTAATTGTTTCATATTAAACATTCATATGATGTAATGACATAAGTTGGTAGAGCTGATGGTTATATGAATTAAACGCGTGCTTTGATTAGCACCTACAGAGCAAACACTTAACGCGGAGTTACTGTACCCAGAGGAGGCCGTTGTGGCGGAGTTAACTGGCATATAAATATACCTCTGTGTATATTGTTTTCGATGTATGCACGCTTATAGTAATCGCCACAAGTTTGTATGCCTATTAATATTCAACATGGCGGACCAGCGACCGCGTTCGCCCGGCTCGACCAACATCTTAATTTCATATTAAGACAGTGAAAACATTAAGTTACCCATACGACGACGTGGTTCGCGGTGTATTCAAAACCGAATGGACTGCTAGACTTTGAGGTTAGGTTGACGCGAGTGGTTTTGATACTGTATTATAAGGATTTCAAAAGTTATTGCTGTGGCGAGAGATACCTCTGCCGGTTAACGACTTAAGTGCAAGTTTCGATGTGCAACCCCTGTTCGTCGGCGCTACAGTTCGACTGGTTTCCTTATGAGTTTTTCAACCCTTATGTAGCAGTGGGACAGTTTAAAAGACGTAAAACTTTTAATGATTTTGTTTTCTTATTTTGATGTATCAATGCTGTCTACGATGATCGTTTAATTGATTTCAAAGAGTCTTATTACCAACGAATACGACTTTTATGGTATTTTAATAGATAGAATTACATTATTAGGTGAGTAATTTTTAAAATGAATACTATATTTTATTATCACGTTTAATTTTAATCTTCACTCTTTCTCACTAGTTTCAACTCTTCAGATCAACTCTTGCTTAGATTTTATATAAACTTGTTTATTGGGATATAATTAACAGTAAAATCATTAAATTTTATTGCTATAAAATGACTATTCCATATTAATTGTGAATTAAAAATTATTTAAAAATATATAACTAAGGCATCAAACTTATATCTCTTTATTAATATAATTAAATCATCATTATTTGCCTATTATGTATGTATTTAATGGCAAATATTTAATACTATATAAGTGTTTGTGCGTAATGGTATATGTTATTTTTATATATGTTGATCACACTTTTGGTTTTGCAATGGAATGCAAGAATTCTCATTTTAATTAAAAAATTATTAAAAAACGTATTTTAAAAAGAGTAAATAAAATAAACGAATGAAATTTCTAACTTACTTATCTATCCACCCACGCGTAAAAAGAATTTAAAATGAAATGTACATATTTTAAATTAAAATCAATTTTCAATTGAAAGTTTTATGAATTCAGTTCATTTTTCAATTCATTCTATTGATAGCTATCCACATTATTTTTTTTTAAACTACCTATATATTAATAATATCACTAAGGGTTTATTAGGTAAAAACATAATGAAAGAACATGAAAAATTATAAAATTCAGATATTCACTGAATAATGTCATACGATAACTATATAAATGACAATGGGTAAATAAACCTCGCATCTTTTGACTCCCTAGTAACCTAGTTGGTACCGTGTGCACCTAGCAATCCGGGGATTGCGGATTTGATTCCCAAAAATGCAGGACTAGTTGGCCATTATGTTAAACAATTGTATGACAAACAATTCTCGTGAAAAGTAAATTGTCAAGACCTCTTCACATTGCGTAGACCCATATATTCTACTTTCGGAGTGGATATCTTCACACTGTATAGATCCATATGTTCCAATTCGGAAGCGAACATGGTATAAAAAAAAACGTACCCAAATGCTTTGTATGTGTACTTTTAAGCACACATTGTTCGCATATGAAGTAATAATTGATGTTGTTTTTCAGTATAAGCGTACAAGTTTACTCTCGCTGCAATTAAATTTGTTAATTTTTTGTCATCTTTATTTATAATAACTTAAAAAATACCCGAAAGTTCACTAGAATGCCGTGTTATCTAGGATGTAACTATAAATTAGCTAATATATCTTTGATAAGTAGAAGACCTAAAGACCAATGTTGATTTTTCACCAATAGTCGTTATACTCACTTTAAAATTAACTTGATAGACCATCTGCGTGAAGTTTTTTAAGCTTTCCCATCATAGGTATATTTCTATATAATTTTATGATCAATTGTATATGAGGCGAAATTCGTCATTATTACTAACTCCCTCAGAAAATACATACAGTATATTTTTAGTTCGTGACTATATTGACATATCTGATAAGAGTTTTGTTTTCTATATAAGTATATACCTCCCTGCAATCACAACTGATAATAATTTAATATGTAAACTTTCTATGCGGTGCGCCTTATCGTAGCACATTGTTTTGCACTTGCCCGTGCGATTTGATAACGATTGAAATATCGTGACTGACTTATCATTTTAATACGCAGCAGACTTACTTCATTTACTTGTATATATGATAAGAAATTAAAAAAAAAATCCAGTAGTAATTTTATGAAAATGATAAAAACATTCTTACATACATGCAAGTGAGTTAAAATCCAGAGCATACATAAAATTGAAGCAATATTAATATATTCATATATTAAATATTAATCCACAAAAATATACTAAGTATGCTTAACATATCGATGACTTATAGTGCAAATTTGCTAACTCCGCTTTTGAAAAAAATACAGAATAAAGAAAAACAGTGTAAAAATTGATTATTTTGCTATTTATTAACACCTTTTAAATCATTTATTTGTATGCTTACAAATGACACAATTTTGACAGATCTGAAGACAGAAAAAAGGAGTTTTATATTTGCAGTAAAGGTCTCAGGGCTCAATGGCGTTTTTCTTGGGACGTCTTTTAATTAAATTTAAATGACTTTGATTTGTCAAATTACCACGGGAAATACGTAGAGAATGATTAATGAGATGGCATTATCAATCAATTTTCAGGTAAAAGTGTATATAGTTAGCAACTTTGGACTTAAAGACATTGATATTAGCTGTACAAAGATTTTTTTTGTCTCTGAAGGATTGTGTAAACTAAAATACGTAACTATGTATATCAATTAGTGGCAGTTATTTTATGTAAATTTAGATGGTCATAGATAAAAAAAAACACTTTCACGCAAGATTTTATGTAAGGAGTAAAACGCAGTTAACCCTAATTTATAGGTTAAAAATATATGAATCTGATGGTATTAGATTATACGAGAATATTTTTTTTTATTAATATTAATTTTTAAATCTTACCATTACGTAAAATATCGATGTGAACTTTCTAAAATCGGAATAAAAAGATGCGTAATGATTTGATGAAAATATGGAAAATTTGTCTTTATTTAAAATTGACTGGTTAAAAACCGACTATATTTTTGTCTCAATACTAAAAAGATACGTGTTGATATTTATTTGTAAATTTCTTTTACTATAACCTTTATTTAATTATTACGTTCTGGTATATGTAATCTTTAAAGTCATTTTTTGTTAATATGTTAAAGTATTTCGTTATAAAAAAAATACTCGTAGTATAATAGTTTCCACAACAAAGAATAATAATGATAAAATGCTTAGGTATTTTCTGGGCCATTCATTTAAAATGAATTCTTATGAGTGGGCCATTAACCAGTGCAAAAAAGTGGGGCACAAATCAAACATTTGAGATAATAAACTTAATTAGCACCTATTTACTATGTAAGTACCATAATATAATTTATTTACCACCATACACGTCAGCGGTGAGTGATTGTATAATATAATTTTTATTATATGTTAAAATTTTAGTGGTGTGTTGATGTTTAGAGTAGGTACTAACTCTACTAAATCTTTTTATTGGCTTGTTTCATTCACCGTTCTACAATAATTAAGTTGGATCATATGTTTTATGCGATTGTAAAACTATTATTAAAGGTTAAAAGTTTATTAGTTTCATTGGTCACAAAAAAGCGAACATGCCTATAAAATTATTTTAACAACATCGAATGAAATCAAAGAGTTCATTAGTGTTAAACGTTTTCACGGAAGAAAGCATTTTTATGGATAGCTATAAAAAGCATTTTTTACCGTTTATTCATTATATCGATATTCAAGTTTTTGTTTATTTACTAAAGCTTTTAGTTTTACGTGGTGCCAAAAAAACACTAATATAATTCGTCATTCGATTTCAGAATATTTCAATAAATATTTACAAATCTGGAGATTTAAAAACCCGATAAATAAATCGTTTACATTGTAAATATATATACGTATTCAACACTGAGATATTAAAAAATCAACCATAACGTTCGTACGTTTGTAAAGTAAAACCAAATAGTACAGCCAAGTTACTACGAATTCTTAAATGTCTCAAGAAATTTTAAAAAGATTTTTTCTATGTTTAGGTGTTTGAATAAATTCTTCACGGTTCATTACGTTGTCTTATTATCTTAAAATTCACTTTCTAGCATATAAAAAATCGTTTTGTAAAGATCTGTGAACAATAATTATCTTTCGTAACAAATTACCATACACCTATTTTGCATATAATACCATCAACGTTGATTTTTGAAGAATTTTTTTTGGAGAAAAGATCTTGTATGCGCATTCATGCTGGAAACAATGTCAAGCCTTTTTTCAATCATTGTTGGGTAAATGCAAGTAACCATTGTTTGCGCAAACCGGACAAGCGACGAGGTTTTAACCCTCATAAATATTCATCATTTCTGTTACTTTCAGTTTTTATGGACCACTGACCAAAGCACGACGATTCGGCCTTTGCAACAAGTGACAGTTAGTGGTACCCTATTTTTGTTGCGTCATATAATTTATGACGTTGACTATATGGGATAAAAATTATCGTCAAAGAGTTTCCCACAATACGTGATAATAAATAAATTGCCTTTGCACTGCTATAGACAATACTACATATAACATAGATTTATATTACACCATCTAACCCCTATGATTCAATTTAAATCTAATTTAAAATATTACACAATTTTGTATATGAAATAAATCATTGAAAAGATTTTATCACACTGAAATGATAATAGTTAATATCTTACGTATTTTAAGTATTTCAAATTTATTAAATACAATTTTAAATTATAGCAAAAAAAAATTGACTGCGTCAGCTTTGAAGCTATATTATTAAAGTATATAGATATTTCAAATATGATTGATTATTACAAGTAGTTTTTATTGATCCAGTAAACTGCGTCTACTAAACTATATAATATGTTAAATGTATCAGTAAAAATAATGCAATAATTTAGAAAAAATAAATGTATCTCTTTTAAAATGTTTTTCCGTAATTATCTAATTACTTACTAACTTATACCATGTTTGATTCCAAAGTGGAGCATATGGATTTAGAAAATGTTAAGATATCCACTCCGAAAGTGAAGTATATGTATTTCCGCGATGTGAAGACGTCTTGATAGATTATTTTTTCACGAGAATTGTTTGTGCATTACTGCGTTTTTAGATTTTTTAAATCCGACAAATAGGGAATCGAACCCGCATTCCTCGGATTGCTAGGCGCGCACGCTACCAACTGCGCTATCGGGGAGTATCTAATTACGTGACATTAATTATTGCAATACAATTCTAAAAAATATACACTATATAAAACTATAATTAAATCATATTGTTTTGTCAGTATTAAGAATTAACGAAAAACGGTGGAATTGTTAATATAATAAATAGTACCTGCTATATGTCATTATTTTGATGTTTGTTTATTAATGCCATGAATTTTATCAGTCTTTGGCATTGAATTCTTAAAGTCCTCAATGAGTTGCTGAGATGACTAGAATATAGATACATACATTTTAAATGAGCTTATTTTTTTAATTGAATCAGATAGGATTAAAGTATTAAAATAGTGCAATACGAGTATACGCGGGAGTCTATTTAAGGTTCAATTACTTTTACGATGCTACCCTTCAGCTATAACGCAAAGCTTTCCATTGCAATAACAAAGAGCTTTCTTCCCTGGAAGGGGTTGGTCAAACGTTTATCTTTCTGGAAAAAGAAAGGGTTGAATCAAATAGACAAATATCTAAAGTAACTGTTGAGTTAGTGCCGTAGAATCACACTGGCAAGGCTAATTAATGATAAAAGCTTTTCCGCATAAAAAAACTACACGTTTTGATAATTATTATATAAGTATGAACACAAAAAGTATCTCTCTGATAGCTTTAATGTTCTCGTACGTGACCTAGAGCTGGAGATTATATGTGTGAATCCAATAACCACAGAATTGAAAAAAAATCCAAAGATACAGCGCTAGATACCCAATGAGTTGAAGATCAATCAGCTGGGAACCAATTTTCGTGAATAAAAAAAACGTCAACTTAATTACTGATAACGAAAAGGTTCACATATAATATGGACTTCATTTCTGGAGTGCGAAATGCAAAGTTAACTACTTTATTAAAAGATTATAAAGATCTCCGTAATGTGACGATTTATTTTGACAGATATTTATACGAGAATAAGTTTTCAGTCAATTTTTCAGCTCATCGAGCATCCTGTCTTGTTTTTTGGATTTAAAAAAGCTTAAAGTTGTGTGATTTATCCCTGCAATGCTCTAAAATGCGTACTTTTGCCTTCCAGCTATCAAGACAATGTATGGTTTAAGATATTTTTTTACATTACAGATGGATTTGTTTCTCGCAAATAATTTTAAACGTCTACAAATTTAATCAAATCTTTAAAAAATATTATTCGTACTATTTACTACGCTACTGAATTCATTTAATAGCTCTTTGCGACCTGCATAGAAATACAAAGCAGAAACTAGAGAGATAATCAATATCAAAAAGGGTAGACGGTACAATTGGCACATATATATCTCTAGGTATATACCTACTAAAATCAAAATGTGCATTCTGATTGAGTCTATGTATAGTATTGTCCAGCTGAAAAGCATAAAATATTTACCCTTCTAAACTTTAATTTGTGGGGTGGCTCCAGTTGTATTCAGTCTGCAAATAGAGTAGTATTTTGGTTGGCCTTTAAAAATATAAGAACACGGGGTAGTTTCCCTCCGCTATATCAGCTTTATATACAAACCTAAATACACATCGCATTGGGGAACACAATCAAAATTATTCGTAAAGTTTATTGCAGTTTCCCATTCAGTCATAGTTACTCGCCATAGACACAATACAGCCATTTTTGTAATATTTTTATCAAACTCATTTAATAAAGTCACGCATTAACGCTACATTAATGTATAAAAACATGTTGAACAAGTGTTAAGTATTAAGATTTATCATATAACATGTTTAAAATTCTTTAGCATATTTATAAGTATAAAATAATGGATAAAATATTGCTCTGTGGTTTTATAATATAAGTTAAAGTGCGAAAAGCAAATTTATTTTGTCGGTAGTAAAAACAAATATATACACTCGCCGTTAGTTACGAATTAAAATGTTTGACTTATTTTGTTTTTGCCCATTATATTATACGCACTTTTATGTAAAAGCGTTGTAAATTATTATTATAGTTTTTATGTGTCAAGTGTTAAATTTAACTTAGTTACTTACGTAGATATTTGTGAAGATTTTACTATCCATTAAATAGTTGGCTCTGTTAATATTAAAAGTCGCGCTAGATACATGAACGTTTAAATAGATATTTAGGCATTAGAGTCTGATGCTATAAACATAGTGGTTCGTTTTAGAAGCTGAAACTTTCCGGGGTAAGTAAAACCATTTTAATTGACTTCGTCTGATTGCTTCGGGTGAAAGCGTTAATGTTTTTTTATCGAAGTAACATCGAGTGGATATCCAAGAGTGGAGCAAAAGACGAGGTGTGGGAAAGACGTGTCACATCATTCCGTTATAGTGCGTCGTTAAATAGTCTTTTAATGCGATGCCTTCTCTGCTGACTGTGGATCGTATACCAGAGAGCGAAGATGGACGATTAACGGACGATTTTTCGCTTGCTATGGAATTGTAAATTTCGAGACGCTTGTCTTCAATGAAATTTATAGACCACCGCATAGTATTCTCGGTGTACGTACGATGCACTTAGTTACTGCTTAGGTAACTGTTCTTCAAACTAACTATAATAAATACTACACTCAAAGCACAATTTTTATAGCTAACAGCTTGCATTTCAACATTCTTTATCTATCTGAAAATTGTAAATATTATCATACTTATAGTTTGTTATAACATTTTATAAAACTCTAAAGATATCAATAACTGATACCTTACAATGTGCTTTGTTATATATTCTCATAAAATACACGATAACAGAGTTAAACATCTTTTATTTCTATTGAGATCCTAAATATTAAAATATTCCACCTCCATGTCTTAATTTCATGAAAATATTGTAACTTTTAATGGTTTCAAAATAAAATTATCACGTAAATCATATTTCGATTTTAATTTACGAATATCCACTTCTTTTTTATATTTGTGAGCAATATTTAAAATAAGCTTCATTAGATGTATTTACAGTATCTCCTTTCAGTATTCAATTAGATTGTATTTTAATGAACAACTATTTGGTTTTAAAATAGAATAAAAGTTTTACGATAAATGAAAAAAACTTTAACTTTACTATTTACTTTTTGTAACTTATTTGTAATACCGCCCCGTTAACGCAGAGGTAAGCGTGCACGCCTAACAATCCGAAGAATGCAGATTTGACTTAAGCATCTATGATTTTTTAAATCCAAATATACAGGATTAGATGTACATTGGGTGAAACAATTGTTTGACAAACAACTCTCGTGAAAATAATCTGTCAATACATCTTCACATTGCAAATATCCATATACTCCACTGTTGAAACGAATATCTTAACACTGTATAGATCCATTTGCTCCACTTTTGGCGCGAATATGATAATTAAAGAAACTTATATGACAATTGAGAAGTGTATTGAGGCAAAAATAAGAATACCAAACGTTTAGTTATTTTTATTCTACTAATTTTAGGCTATATAAATTATTGCATCCTCAGCGCCTTAGCATTATATTACATATTGGCATACTTTCTATTAAAAAAATGTTAGATATATATGTGTTTGATAGATTAAACAATTAACTAATAGTCGATTTGTATGCTAAATACAGGGTTAAAATATATCTTCACATGTTGGAGGTTCACGTGTTTCATATGCATTGGAAAGGAATATTAGGAGATACTATGGTACTTACATCTAGGTACGTTGAATTATGTATCAACTATGTCATTGGTATGTAATTATTATTATTATACATACGTAATCAAGAGAATATGTGATTTTACTACTTATTATTCATTACGTTTGACAATAAACATTTAATAAATAAGCATTGTTTGGCAAAATTACAAATTGCTTATTGTGTTATTCTCTATTCATATAAAGGTTAAAAACGTCATTACTTTTAACGACTTATGCCTGCAAACCTTTGAAATCAATATCCTCCTTAGAAACCTTACATAGGATTTTTTTAAATATATCATATTTATTAATAAATCAGAAATTTGAAATACACAATAATGATGTTTGCAAAAGTAAAATATGTATATTTTGTAATACTTATTTAATATTCGTATAGAATTCTTCTTCATACAAGAAAAATCATTAGGTTGAAAGAAAATTTTGAATCAGTTACACTTGTGATATTAGTTTGTCACATTACACTGTAGATTGTAATAAGTACGTTGTATGTACATCTTATGTGTCATATATCTACCTTCATTTGATAGCTTCTGTGAAAGTCAGAAGAACATAAAATTGATTGGTTATAAAATTTATGTCAGCGATCAATCATATAATGCTCATTTATCACTACCTCTTAATGTTAGACATATTTTATTCGACATACCATGAAACTGTTGTAATGTTTACTTGAAACAATTTAATACACTACAAATTCCATGAGTAATGAGAAATGATATACTCTTGAAATATAAATAATCAACAAATGGTTATGAATCATTTTGTAAACCTATTCTAAATTTATCTATATACATAATATCTATGAATTTCACAGTTAGTTTTTTTCCATTATTGCACATTGGTTACAGAATATTACATTTTATTACCACTAAATTTAACTAGTAATTACATGGCTATAGATATTTTATACGTTATAAATGGCCACGATATGAATATATGAGTTAATACACTTAGATTGCAATTAATATATATTTGAGTTTCAATCAGTTTCAAATTATCTCATTTAATATATATAGCACATGATATGTTGATTTTTACTAGATATGTAATATATGATAATGAATTCACTTTAATTATAAATAATAACATACAGACCAATATATTTTCTAGAAAATTGCTTTGTCGATTATAAAAATATAATCAATTCTTTATAATTACATTTTTTATATATATATACCATGTTCGCTCCCAACGTGGAGCATATAAATCTACACACTGTGAAGATACCCACTCCGAAAGAGGAGTTTATGGATATCCGCAATGTGAAGACGTCTTGACAGATTATTTTTTACGAGAATTGT
>JAGVSQ010013275.1:0-11193 GCA_022683975.1 Rhyacophila evoluta
CAAAGAACGAACATATAAATATTGTTTTAATTAATTCGTTCTTTGATTCAGTTTTGAATGACAAAAATAAATGAGAAAGAATCCAATAGTGTATTAACTAGAATAGTAATTTCTGATATTCTTATAAATCAGAAAAAATCTTTAATATTCAAATCTGAGAATATAATCATTCATTTGAGATTCAAAATGAGTCATAGGCACGCAGAAATAGAATCGAGATGTCTACTTTTAACAGGCTTGGTATCAAATTACCGATTTTTAAAAATCACAGTGCGTGGCAACCCTGCCTTTATAGCCCTTCCCAACAATATAATTGTAAACCAATCTGTCAAAAGCCACAAATCAATTCATGATATTTCCATTGCCATTAAAGGGTTGACAATATTGACAATCGGGTGATGCGAGATTTATGTTATTGTCAGCGTCTTTGATTTGGTCAATAATTTTATTTATTGACACGTCTTGCCTCATTGACACGTCTTTCGTACAGCACTTAGTGTTTGTTATACGGATACAAATTAATTTACATACAAGGTCACGAACGAATTGACCGATTAAAAATAGAAAATCACATGTGATTTTTTTTTCGATACTTTTTAACGTCACAAAAATCTTCGATACTCATTACATTCGGAATAATAGTCATATTATAGCACTGAATTCATTCGGTGTCGAATCATGGTACTTCACACAGACTCATGTATTGAGTTTTGAAAACCAATTCCTGCACTAAATACAGGGAGTGTCGTAGTTTGACTTCGTGAGGAAGTCAGAGATGGGCAAACGGAATAGAAAGCCCTTTGTTATGTTAAACGTTATAGAAAAACGACTGAAACTGGTAATCGTATGTGCTGCAGAAATCTGCTTCTCTTTTCTTCTAACGGGTAGGATTTCATCGGATTATAAAACTCCATAGGATTTATTTGGCAGAGTTAAGAGTTGCGTGATTTGTTAATTTATGTTGTGTGAAATCAGTGAGAAATAAGATTAATTGAACAATACTGATCTTCACAATTTAGACGTTTTAAAAAATTCACTAATATTTTAGTTCTAAGTGAAAATTATAATATTACAAGCATGCTCAAATATTAAAATCTTTAAAGATCAACATAAACTAACTGTCATATTGATGGCAATAGGTTGACAATATGTATCATACATTTGTTAAATTGTTCATGAAGATCAAAAAATCTTACTAAAAAATAAGTATCGCACCACAAAGAAAATGAAATACACTTTGGAGTGAAACAATGTTTATTTTCATAAAATATTTTCCAATGCTTATTTTTTAAGGTTATTTGGTCCTTCTAAATAATATAACAAATTTATGATGCAAGTTGACAACTTGCGGCCATCGATATGTTAAACATTGGCTAGTGAATTTGAAGATATGCTACAAAAAATATAAAAGTTGCGTGATCTGGTATAATGCAAAGTGACATAAAAAGTGTTGAAGGAACGCGGAAGAAGAGGAATTATGATATGCAATTTGTTATAATAAACTTATCTCAATGATATGATAGTGAAAAATTGCCAGCAGTATTTACTTATTTAACGTGTATATATAAAATAGCCGCGGATTTTGTATCTACAGTTTTTTTGATGTTGTTTAATCACTTATGTGGATTGTTTCAAATCGTCTTTCGTTTTGGAAGTTTCAACCAGGCGTATATCGAAGCTTTGATATATTAAGAAGCACTCTACTTTCGTCGAAAATGTCTCAAGATGTATTAGAATTTTATCAATAGTTTGGTTACCACACTGACGAAAGTGCATTTTCGATAAAAATAATGTTTTAAAAAAAATTATTCGGTTAAAAGAACATGTCCAAAGTCCACGCTTACCATATGATTGATATGATGCCGCATTTTTTAAAAGTTTTAAAATTCCCTCTTACCGGTTGACACTTTGTTGAGTAATTCATCCAATTTTGCACGCAGAATTAGACAATTCCTACAGGATGTGATAATCATACTGTTTTCCAGCACCAAACGCCAAAAGCTTGTAGATTTTTATCGAATAAATGTTTTTTCAATTAATGACAAATTTATAAATGCCATACGCTACCGGGTGTTTCCGATTGTAGCTTTGGTGAGCGATGCTTGACGAATATTATCGTAAAGGGCCTAGGGCAAGCAATCAATTATTCTTGAATACAAAATACGATATAAAAAGACCACACATTGTTACGAATGTGCCGATAAATTGATATAAAGTTGACAATTAAGTGTACTTACTGGCTTAATATCGATGACAGTGTCATTGAAGTATGTGAAACAATCACTCATATTAGTTCTACTGTTTAAGTCAACCGAAGGGAGTGAAAATTTATTACAACCATAACAAAGAAGTATCTTTCGTTTATATAGTGGTCATAGTTATAGAATTGGCCTTTCAATGAATAACCCGTTCAGACTGATAGGTCATTATTTCTTTTTAAAATATCCGTGGCGATCACTGTTAACTGTTTAAAAATTCTCTTGAGAAAGTAAATCTGTTTAAAAACATGATGTTTTTGTATACTTATCAGAAAAATACAAAATGTATAGTTGCATTGAAATTTAGTGAAACTTGAGCAATCTGATATTTTTTTGTTTTATCATGTTTGCTCCGAAAGTGAAGTATCTATATGGATTTAAAAACTTTGAAGATATTTCTTGATAGATTATTTTTTACTAGAATCGTTTACCAGGCAATTTTTCTACCCAAGGTTCTGTGTTTTTGGATTTTTTAAAATCCTGACATACGTGGGAATCGAATTCGTATTGCCCTGATCACGAGTTAAGAGAATATTATATAATTTATAGTACATACAGATCTGTTTTGGAAATGAGAGAGTGAACTAAGCTGAATAAGTCGCTTAAAATATTCATTCCGGATAATGGACTATTATGAACTTGACGGTTTTGAGAGTTGTGTTAATTTTCTTCGCGAGGGTTATTTGTTAGTTAATAACTCAATCCAATAGTTAGTCAGTTATGTATCTGTGAAGCTTAAAAACAAATTTTCAGCTGCAAGATTTGAATCCGTATTCTCGGGCGTCGAAGAGGCACAATAATACAATCGCTTCAAATATACGTGTGTTCTAATTCCGGCTGCGTTGCACTCACCCGTTATTTTCTATTATATATGCCATGCATATACTTACTTTAAAAATTATCTTCTTCCCTATCTGTTCTCTAAGTGGAAAATATGGACACCACTTAATGAGTTTAAAAATCATACGCCTTGGCAATATTCATGTATCCTATTCTTCTAGATCATTCTAATAACTCGTGTAACACTTCCTATAAATAGTATTAAGAAGGTTTTCAGGACGTCGAAATCCAAATGACTTTAAAGGTTAAGGAGATCAGGATAAAGCTTTTTTGAGACATCCGCAGCCTGGTCTGCGGTAGCAGCTTGACTCTTTTTTAGCAATGAGGAGTTCATGGTCCGTTTTCATATCCCCTTATTTTGAAATAAGTCATATCATCATATTCCCTATATCTGTAAATCTGTTCTCGAGAATTTGTGTAAGATTGTTAAGAGTGTTTGTGACGTCCCATGATTTACAATCGTTTTTTAGTGTGAACATTGTGAAGTTGTCCACTCCGAAAGAGGAGTATATGGATCTCCGCAATATGAAGACGTCTTGACAGCTTATTTTTCACGAGAATTGTTCATCAGACAATTTCTCAACCTAATGGGCATCCCCTCCTTCATTTTTAATTTTTTTAAATTCCGACAGATGGGAACCCCGATTTCTAGGCGCGCACTCTACCAACTACGTTACCGAAGAGACAATCGTTAATAAGCAATATCAGAATGCAAACATTGAATATGTGTTATAAGCTTAGTTCAATACACAAAAGCTAAATAGTAAAAATATAAAACAGAATGAATACAAAAAGATAATAAATTTCAAATATTAATTATCTCAACAGTTGTCATTTTCGAATTAGCTCAAATATAGTACTATTAAATTCTGATACAACTTTTTAATAAGCTTTGAAAGTTCCGATGCATATCCAATAAACGGCGCAGCGGATAAAGTACACTAACTGTTAACAAAATATTTTATTGCTTCTTATAAGGGTGTCGTAAAATAGACAATATGTAGCAATAAAATCGTCCAAACAATGATTTTTTTACAAGCACAAGTGATTTATTGTACACCGAAAATCTCATAAATATCTTTTGTTCTCCATGAGCAGTAAACGTTATGTTTATTTCAATCACAACAACCATAAAATTGCTTTATATTGATATTTAATTGATTGATTCTGTGTGAACAATGTTTTTAGCAAAATTTAACTCCATTGGGAATATATTTTCCATATTAATCCGACTTGGTACACAATTACATATATAAAATCTATGGTTTTATTTTACACTATCTTCAACTTGATAACAGCTCAAAACGATCAAATCCTTACCATGTTACGATGTCCACTGTATTATACGCTAACTCTTTAAAAATTGACTACCTAATGTGCATACTATCCACCCGCCCCGTTCTTACAACTGGTTTTAATCAGGCGTATTCCGGACCTCTGATACGCAAAGCGATCTACTTTATTCGACAGGAATATCCTGAGAGTAAATATGAATTACCCAAGGTTTCCACGCACTTAAGTGTGCTGAAGTTTAAGAAATGGAATGATAAAAAAGCCAATTGAAAAGATATAGAGACTTATTTGGTCAAGCAATTTATATGAACAGATCATCATTGACTGTAATAGTATTAAAATCATTAGGACTATCATTCAAAATCTAAAAAAAAAATGTGTCAAATAATAATAATTCTGAATGAGGCGCCAGAGCTTAAATTAAATGTGTCGTACATATGGTACCTATGTAATAAATATCGTCGTTGATTTATCTTACACTCTTCTTTGAACCCAGTTTTAAGCACCATATTACATATAATTCACAAATGAATTGCACTGTATAATGGTACTATATCTCCAAGTATGTTACTCGAGACAGCTGATACTAAATACAACCTCACTTGAAACGAATTTGATGGCGGAACATTTGACATAGTGCGAGACTTTGTTGTATTAAAAAATGTAGGAATTAATGAACAAATGTGTGATATGTCTGTATATTAATGACTAAGAATACTTGCGTATAATATTTCATATTTTTTACTCATCAAATAATAGGAATATATATCATCTAGAAAGCTATTGGCAAGGCAGTATAGAAAAAAAGTATAAGACCATAATGAAATAGAAAAACAATTGAACAAGATTTCCCGACAATTTTAAACCGCATAGGCTTAAACCGTTTAAAAATTAAACAACAGTTTCGTATTGATTTGTTTTAATATTATTATTTTTTCCTATTTTAATAAACCGGCTCATATCATAGTAAAATTTTACAATTGGCTCTCACCTCTATTCAGCCAACTCCTGAATACATATAATATAATATGACAATAATGAAAAAAACAAATGTTTATAAACAGTTGATTGCCGAATATTCTTATTTCAAAACATTTTACTGTCAAAAAAGCTTTCCAATATCCTTTATAGATACATCGTAAAACAAAACATTAAATAAGAGCTTAAAGCTTTCGAAGTTAACATTTATAAGCTTATCGTGTGTTGCATATATTATAAACGGATCACGGTGAAAGTTCTACAATAAAATTAATGCCTTAATAAGATATTATTACATTCGAGACACGTACTACCTGAGCTGATAGAGCCTCATTCTTTCAACAGTCTGTGATTATAAATATTTTCATTTTGCTACTGTCTGTATGAATGAAGCCTTAAATAAATATCTCCCGCGTACAAATAGAATTGATCACTAACTATTCCGTTAGTTATGATAGTGAGTTCGCCCACGTATATTTTCACGTATTTACAACCAAAAAAAGTGATAGCGAACTAAATACTTATATTTTAGTCAGTTTTAAAAGATTAATTATAAACTAAAATTCGATTTAAAGTGGATTTCATCATTTCATAATCGCACGATCACATTAATATATAGATTACGCAGTACTTTGTAATATCGGGAACTAATAGATAAAATACCACTATAAACAGTGAGTACCATTTATTTTGAAAACATTTTATTAACTATGTCCGCTCCAAAAGAAGTGTACATGAATCTCATGAGCCCGTGGATCAATTTGGGTTGCTTCTTGGAATTCTTCGGTAATAATAATTATCTATGTTTGATATATCAACCATAGTTCGTATTATCCGTATTTTTTAATTATTCAGTCCTCTGCTCCCCAGCATTGTCACTGATAATCGTACTGTATGTAACAAGGTACTAATACATCATCCGTATGCATACAGCCTGAAGATGTTGAAAGAAGAATCTTTGATCGTATTTTAAATAATGAAAAGTTTAGTGGCTGAGATTTAAATACAGATACATTAATATTGTCTTCACGATTTCTTTGTAAATTTGTAAACTAACTTAAAAAAAAAAATTAATTGTCTTTGACTGAAATTTAAATATCCATAAACAATTCGGCTTTATCACCACTGTTCGTTGACCGCTGGCATCTCAATTTCATAAGTTAAATAAATAATCACAATGACAGAACCCTGCATTTTAAATCTATGAATTAATTTGACAGTAATACGTTCAGACCATCACATAAATAAAAAAATATCCGACGAGAATGTATTAATTGAAAACGTTTGGGCACTCGACAAAAAGAACCGGTATCATTTAGTATTAAATTTGTTCCCCTTCTCATGTCCATGTCATTCAATAATGAGCCGTATAATTCACATTTTATCCCCTCTCACTGAAAGGGTTATAATTTGACCATAAATAGTAACAATATATTTACGAAGTAAATAATTATTCGGAATTTAGGAATTTTTTACTGAATAAATTAATTTTTATTTCTTTAATAAATACCACTAAGCATTTGTTACCCCAATTTTAATTGAAATAAATGATAGATCTATAATGTCTCGCAGCAAACATTAAGAGTTACAAAAATTGAAGCCTCTTTTAAGATTCACAAGACACATTATCATGCTATGAACAGATAGTTAATGATCTTAATTCACTACAAGAAATTATCATGTATTCTTTTATGGAAACATAGCAATAGTTCATAATATTGACGTTACTTTTATGGATTAATAATACAGAAAATATAATAAGCAACATATTATTAAAATTTGACGGAAATTATGTACGTAACCTCATCTACTATTTTTAAGTTTACTACATTAATTTGTGACGTCATTTTTACTGAAACAAATACCACCAGATTTGCTCATTACAATTTTGTTATAAATAAAGAATGAAGTAAGAAATTGAAGTTGATTTGATCTAGATAGTGACTTCACTTCACTATCTAGGTGGTATGTGGCGGCCATATGATTCAGGTACGGATATGGCAGAGAGAAAACAAATAAGACAAGCGATTAAGTCAGCAGCAGATAAAAAATCATGGGTACGTAGGGCTGGCGTTAGTTCGCTGCAAGCATTCGCCATTCATTTTTATTTGAAATAATTATCGTACATTTGTAAAGGTGTATAAATAAATTTCCGAATAATTTGATTAGCGGAAAAACAACAATTTACCTACCTTCTTATCATATTATACATAATACAATAACCACTTGAGACCTGCTGTATTAAAATTCTCAACACTCTTGAGTATGTATATATTTTATTTTCACGTGCTCGATCCGAAGTGGATATATTAAGAAATTAATTAGAAAAGCTCGATTTCATAAACTTTGTCAAATCATAGAGCTTTATAAGCGTTTAATATTGTAGCGTATGACAGCTTGCCACTTGGCCGGAGAATATTTTTTTATATACGCGTAAGAATAAAGATGTCTTTATCTCCTCTGACGTGATGGCACGTGTCAATGACGTCACTCACTGTATAAGTGCTTTCTGTTTCCTTAGCAAAATAGACGTATTTCCTTCCTGGAAAATTATTGACTTAACGCAGATCTCACGTTCCGACACAGTAATAATAAATGTCTCTTATAACGTAATTTTTTAACAGTTATCTATGACGTCGTGTGGCAAAATGAGATACAATGGTGGAGCACATGGACCACCGCCAGTGTAGAGGTGTATTTTGATTATTTTTTTTCGTTATCTATTCGCCCACACATTAGAACCGATGTTTTACATTAGGATATTCATAAACGTGTTGGTTTTTTATGCAGCTGTGAAAATCGAAAGGGTGATACTTATTTCATTGTAATTCCCCATTTTAAAGCCGCGCAATAATGTTTAACAATAATTATGATTTTTGTATTTAATTACGTACCTGATTTTATAGTATTTACTCTGCATTTCTTGTTACTATGATTTTTGCACATGTGCACACTATGTAATATAACATACTTATCTATATTTTAATAGTTTGACACTATTAAATATTTGACATACTCTTTCGTCCAATTTTATATGTTTAAATCGATTGAAAGTTAAATTAGATTAACACTCTTCCCTATTACTAAGAATAATATGTCACTATGCTGTCTCCTCGGTAGCGTAAAGGTTAGGTTAGACTACCTTAGGTTAGGTTCCTCGCAATCCGTGTGATGCGGGATTCCCACACTTAAACAAATCAAAATCTGCAGGACTGGATGGATGCTAATTGAGTTGGAAAATGGTTTGAAAAACAATTCTCGAGAAAAAAATCTGTTAAAATATATATTGACATGCGGATATCCATATAATTATATTTCGGAGTACATATCTTCACACTGTGTAGTTCCATATGATCCACTTTAGGAGCGAACGTGAAATGTTTATGTTATCATAAAATTCAAAGACCCAAAGATTTTTTGTAAAGCAGCTCGTTGGCATATATAACTTTGCTGTCAACAATTAGCTTGGCATCAGATTACGTCATAGTGCACTCATGAATTTAAATGGCGCCATAATAGCGGCCGTTGTATGCATTTTGATAACATCTTTGTAATATTAAAATTGTTGCACAACCGGGATCAAGATACTGGTACACACTTCACTTCCTATCACGATTATTCAGCAGGTATTCATTAAATATCTCTCGCCTTTTTATATCTTTTTGTGAATAAACAATTACCTTGATATAGCTCGATGAAAACAAACGTTTACCTCTAATACGGTCATTTCGATTACGGTGCAGGAAGACTTTTAGAGAAAGATTCTGCATCGGATATTATGTGCATTTGGACACGAGCGTTCTACAATATTTTTACGCATGGGACATGTAAAAGTAGGAGACGTATTTTGCAAATCTGATGTGCAGAAATAAACAAGATGTTGAACCGTCAAAGCAGAACTAAATAAAAGCTTATAAAAAACCATGACTTATAATTTTATTCTTATAGACTTTTTTTTCGCAGACCGGAAGGATTTTTTTCCGACTGGCAACGCCTATCGTAGGTTGCTAAACAATAATTGTGGGATTACACAATGTAATTTTTGCATGTTTTTACAATGCATAATGTCAATTTTACATACAGGATTCACAGAAGTGATGGTTTACGAATATATTACAAAAATAGAAATATACTTAAAATGATTGTTGTTATCACGAGGAACGACATATCAACAATTGAATAAACTCAAACGAATGAAGGTATTAACCAATCTCACAACTGTCTTGTTTTGAGGAGCATATTAGTTTCTATATTGAGAAGACGATGATTATTTTACAAAAGTATTGTTTGGAAGCCAATCACTTGATGTATTTGGTATTCATTACCGCATCTTCTAATGTAATTGTATGTCATTATAGTCCAGGAAATAGACGAATGAATGGTTGAACTACGCGGAAATTGCCATAAAACTGCATTTTGGTATGGACCTTAATATTGTGGGTAAAATATTTAAAGTCCTTATCGATCGTAAGAGCGCAAAATCTAATTTTAATGGGATATTTATTATGCAGAGATTTGAATTCATAATATTTGGTATAGAAGCTTAAGTACTGAAACAATAGGCCACAGGTAAAATTATTACCTTATTGTCCGTAAATCTATTTATAATATAGAGACAAATCATCACCGATTTTTTTTTGCAATTGTTGCTCAATTCATAGTATGTAGTCCTGCATCTTGTGATTTGATTTTAAAATCATCATGCGGAATTTGAACCTGCTATCTCATGAATTAAAACATACATGCTCAACAACGATAGATACGGTATTTCTATGAAGTGAACAGTAAATCAATTGATAATGAAAAACTTATCTTTGAAATGGATAAATTATGATTCTATCTTAAAATATTATTATCATATTTAATGGAAATATATTTTATTATAAAAGAATGCTTGCAAATCAGAAAAAAAAATATTTACACTTAAAAATAATGGAAAATGTGAGTTTTTTTAAAAGCTTTTAAAATCAACAGTACAAAGTGAAGCCGCGAAGCTTTTTTTTATAATCCCGAAACAAGATTTATTCGTAAGCACTTTCATAAAATAACAAAAGAAATGCAAAAACGCAGTTGTTTAATTCTGTAATGTGGGTTACCGGGAATAAATGGCCCGTGAAAAGTCTGCGAACTCCCTATTTTCACAAAAGAAGATGCATTTTCAGGGAAGATTTAAAAATAAGGATGATTTACTTATTTACTCTCTTCCTTCCTTCCTGTGTGGAACTTACAGGGAATATAACTTTTTTGTCGCAGTGTCAATGACATTATCATCATGGTGATAGTCAGGACTTGGAGACACATCTAAGTCACTTGATTAATTTCTCTTACAACCTACATACTACAAGATTTTTGACACGAAGTGAATTTATTTTAATTAACCATTAAACATATGTCACCCCATGATTGTATTGTACTGTCCCTCTTATGATTTAATACGAGTATTAGCTATAAATGCTGCAATTTAAAGATATTTTTATGACAAATATTGTATGTGATTAAAAAAAATACACAAAGGCCGATATTAGCATTGATCGAAAACAACGTACAACATTATTTCTCATTAAAATGGTTAAAATTAAATGAGTATTTTTCCAGTTTATTTGAAAGGAAACAATGCAGTTGAACTAAAAGTCAAATGCTACTTTCATGGCTTCCATCTACCACACATTGTATTACATGTCCAAGTGTCACAAATGTTAATTGTCATTAAATGAAAATTGTATATGTTTTTCATGGTGTCTTCTTCTTCTTCTTCCATGTTCGCTCCCTGTGGAGCATATGGACACCACGTGCCGCCTCCAAGAATCTCTGTCGCCCGGCAGTA
>JAGVSQ010013276.1:0-11192 GCA_022683975.1 Rhyacophila evoluta
TTTAAAAAATATAAATATTTTCGTGTTCCATGTTTTAGTTAAGGTGATAATCTTTTTAAATTAAGAACATTAAAGGTAGCAGACCAGGGGCGGAGTTTTTTGGTGTGTATAAACAAAAGAAGATTTTTACAAATGCATTCATATTAAGAGTCTGTGAATCAAATATGTAGTAGTGTTTTTAGAGTTAGAAAATTATATACACAGATAAATTATTACTTTATGAATGCTTTCTTCGAATGTATTGTTTTCTCTTATAACGACATGAATGATCGTCTTAAATCGACTTTTAAGCGTTGGATAATTTTATTTTATCACGATGCGAGTTGTTTTAACCGTGCGATCGTTTTGTTTCGTTACAGTGGTCTAGCAATCAATTTATTACACAACATTATGTGCTTTCTTCAGGGGTGTCCAATTCTCCGAGTTATTTTGTTTTGTTGTTTTATAATTACCAAGTGTATTATATATCGACCGTGGAAAATTAAAAGGACATAACCCACGTATAACAAATTGTACAGGAGGCACAAAAACGTTTAGTTCATGATTTTTGTTCAGTCAAAATATTACATGGGCTCAAAACATTACATAGGCATAACCTTGAAGTACACCAAGACTAAAACTGGTGTTTTATTTACTCAGTACAATATTAATTTAATAAGTTATTCAAGAAAAATCACTATAATTGATTAGTTGCAAAGCTTTTCCCTGGTTGCAAACTTTACAGGCCATCCTTTTTAATAAAACATAAAGGCTAAAGACACTAATTTGGCATTTTCATCTTAAATTCTTTTGATATTACATTTACTAAGCTGTATATATACTGATTTTTGAATAAAAGCTATTTGACAAATTGAGGGTTACGTCCTTATTCCTCCTCACATTCGATATATAGGCCAAACAAGGAAATCTAGATTGCTTTTTGCAACTCAAGTGAATGACTTATGTCATTGATAATATTTATTTTATTAATAAAGTGTTTTTTCGAATTCAAAAATCCTTCGATGATCACAAAAGATCGCAAAACGCAAAAGTCCAGAACGTATCCCTTGCAATGAATCTGGGATAACTTTACATGTATAACAAAAAATGGCACACACAATAACACGTATTAGTTTTGACCACCTTCGCTCTGAAATTATTTCAATGTTAGGCCGCCGAGAGGATAGCATAGCGACCGCGTCAAAGCGACCGTGACAGAGATGCAAAATAGCTATACATAGGTGAGCAAGCAAGTAAGCAAGTTAAGCAGCGCCTTAGTCACAACAACTCGCTCACTTGCTCACTCACATATTCATAGCTGTTTTGCATCTCTATTTCCGTGGTTTTGTCACCGTCGCTCCGTCACCGCGACATCTCTCGTGCCCGCGGCCTTAATTTGCTAAAACTTTTAATTAATCCTGCAACCATTCAAAAAAAAAAATTAGCCAACAGCCTAAATTTATTGTTATGCTTAGATAGCTAGATATAATTTTTAAATATTTTTTTTTACCCTTCTACATCGCGGGCCATGTGTTGGCTATGTCTGAAAATCTCAGTCAATACGTATGTATATCGGTCACCAATAATAGTCACTTAAAACGTCATTTAGTAATGCACTTAAGAAAATAAGAATGCATTTTTTTATCATTCGTCCGCGCCAGTCTGTCAGAGAAACAAGTTTTTATAAATTCCCGGTTCATAAATATTCAGTGATTTCTTATAACGTGTGTAGTATTTTTAATTTGAGGTGTTTTCACGCGTAATTGTGTGTATTTATTCGAAAATGGCTCCAGATAATGCCTTGTTTATTGCCTGATAATTACAGTAATCAGTCTGATTTGACAGCGTAATTGATTTTGTCGATAGTTTTATTTTGGATGATTAAAAAATTAATTTACAGTATCGCATTGAAATGATATACGATTTCAATGAACATTTAACAGTAATTGTATCCATAGTAACAATATACATATTAGTAATAAGCAAATGTTTTCTGGACTCTAATACTTGAAAGAATATCACGTAAGAATAACAATCTTTTAAAATCCTTTCCATTAATTACTTCCCACTCGAAATGGAAATGGTTAAAAATATAATTATCGAGTCTTTTCTGTGCGGATATTTTTAGTAATCCATTATATCGATGGTTGAAAGTGCAAATTTAGTACGAGTATAGACGAGCCATTTGTTTTAGCAATTATTTTGATAAAAAAAAATACATTTTAAAAGATTGATTTGTAGAGCCGCTTCTGAACGACATATTTTTGAAAAATTATATACTTTGCAATGTAGGCCTCAGATCTGAATAAAAATTGTCAAATTTTATTGGGACATTTTTTCAATATATTTAAATACTTTTGGATTGCCAAATTAATAGAAAATAGTGTGACAAGATGGTATTATTAAGTTATTTTCAGCTAAACGTGGAGTTATTAACTTTGCACTTAAAGCCATTGATATATAAACTAATTTAATCGTTTATAATTATAAAGATTGCATTAAAAATATTTAATATATATGCTGTAATTGCATAAGCTTAAACTATAATAGAGCTGAGAGTTTGTGTGGATTTTGTGGAAGTGAAATTGTGCTATTGTATTTGTGTGTATGGGTAGTCTCAATGAGACAATGGCAATGCTGATCACGAGGTATACGGCTATCCTGCTGGAGAGCAGCATTAGGAAACCTGGTGCGACTGCTTTTAAAGACGAGGATCCAAGAAGACGAAAGTTTTCTACTTCCAGCAGCGAAAGGTGAGTGATGTATATTTCGGATTATATTTATGAGACGTTTTTTTCAGAAAATAATGTTTTCGTTTTTAGTGTATTTGACTTACTAATGAAGTGTTTCAGTTGGGTTAGAGCAGCTTAAAAATAAAGAAATTTATTTCAAATAAAATACGTGATATATAAAACTATTTTATAGGTAGATTCTGATTAAGAATGGTTTCTCTCTCTTATCAGTGGTTAAGTATCAGCGCTAGAACGACTTTACTCCATTGCAAAGTTTTTTTTTATTCTTTGATTGTCACAATAGCATTTGGTAGTTTTATTTTAGCATCTAGCTTTTAAAATAGAGCAAATCGATGGGTTAAAATGCATTGTTGCTTACTCCACTTTTAGATGAAAATAACTTAAAATAATAATACCATATTGTTGGATTATGATATATACATGAGCCATATTAATTTGACACCTCAAAGTTATTTGAATATATCGATTAAATATATTTAAATACATAAATGAACCAAAGTGGATTAAAATAGTTTAACAAAATAATAGAAGCTTCATATAAAAAAAACGGTGAGTCGTTTTTTCGATAAAGATTTAAGCCCAAAACATTAAGTTGATAAAGCGAATCTATACACATGTCTGTTTCATGATTAATGCTGAAGGCTTTTGGGTGCTTACTTATAGAGCCACTTGACAGATTCGATCATTAAAAGTTTACCAAAACCATCTTGAATTACCTGGTCACCAAACTACCCTCTCCGCCCCTGTGTTTCTAACCTGACGATAAAGTTCACCCCGATACGTGCCGGGGTGAGATTGGTCCAATTTCACATCTTTACTGTTTGGAAGTTCGGCTTGGGCAAGTGATCTTGGATTCTAAGTGCTCTCTTCAAATAATGTTAAATGTTTTGCCCGAGGGTATACTATGATTAAACCACCAACTCGCACCATTTAGTATCTGGATAGTGCGTTGATTCGTACGACTCAGCTGTCAATAGTTTCCTCTTTTAGAATACTTGAAGAATATAGATATATCTTATTTTATTTCTAAAAATCATAAAATTGATTCAATGTAGGTGCATTATTGTTTGAATATATCATAATGTAAAAAGATCAATAATGGACTTCTACATTTAAATTATAATCAGATTGTTTTGGCAAATAAATATGTGTGTGTGTATAATTACACATATATTGGATATATAATTATTTTATAATTATCTTCCCAGTAGCGTAGTTGGTATCGTGCGCGCCTAGCAATCTGGCTAACGCGGGCTCGATTCCTAATCTGTCGGATTTTAAAAATCCGAAAAATGCAGAAATAGATGCCTATTGGGTTGAGTATTTGTCTGAAAAACAATTCTCGTGAAAAATGATCTGTCAAGACGTCTTCACATTGCGGAGATTCACATACTCCTCTTTTTGGGTGGATATCATCATACTATGTACATCCATGTGCTCCACTTTGGGAGCAAACATGGTATACGAAGAAATAAGAATAGGGTAATGTTGACCAAATTGAAAATTCCTGCCGAGAAAAAATAATTTCATGTATTATATTGACTCTAAAAAGAAAAAAGGACGCAACCCCACACAGAGACACAAAAACGTTTACTTAATAATTTCGGACCAAAGTTAAAACATTAATAGGCACAACCTTAAAGTATATGAAGACTAGAATTGTTTCTTTATTTACTCAATATGACATTAATTTAATAAGTTATTTGAGAAAAGGTAGTAAAATTGATGAGGTGGAAGCCCCCTTTTATGGTGGGAAATTTTATCGGCCATCCTTTTTCAAATTTAAGAGCCATATTTAGACATCGATCCAGCATTTTCATCTTACACCTTTTTAATACAACATTTATTATTATTTTGGCTATCGAATAAAAGCTATTTTGAGAATTACATCCTTTTTCCTATCTCAGGAAAATGTGAGCGTCAATAAAACATTGATAAAAATAGATCACTTAGTTATTCTTAGCAAGAATATGAATTAATAACAAATGGTTTCGAAGAATATATTGTGCAAAGTATCAGTTGTTTATATTTAATACTGCCCGAAAAAAATATTTTAAAACAAGAAACTATATTGTATTTTATGAAAGCTTTCACATGGATCGGAGTATTTCGCGTTTAAATGCACTCAACATAATACTATTTAATAATGGCTTGAAGATAACGAAACGTAAAACACGAATCGCGAATATAACATAAACAAAAATCCTCAGTTTAACATTTCAAATAAATTTTAATTAATAACATGAGTAGTAAATATATAAATATTGATATATGTATACAATATTGACTCCTTCGTCATCTTAACTCTGTATTTTTCTTCTGCGTGGCCTATTTTCGTATGATAAAAAAATCCATGAACCATAGCGACCCTAAGCTGGAGCCTTAGGGATCACCTATAGTGCGTAATAAAAATGTAAAAATTCAGACCAATTTTGTAAGAACTGTTTTATAATATAACGTTGAATTAATATATTCCAGAAAAGCTTTGAATATATTTCCTTTACGTTATTTTGTAAAGAAAAAACATGTAAAATCGTCGTTATTATTTTGACTTACGTTTTCCACCAAAAGCCAATTCATTACGTCCAATAATGCTTGAAATTTTACAAGCTTTCTTAACACCTCGCTTGCACTTTCTTCTTGCAAAGTTTTCAACCCCTCTTGAGTGGGAATAACCCGTTATCTGCTCTTCGGCGATACAACCTCAGGGAAACTTACTTATGCGAAAGCTTTTCTCCCTCTTAAGCAGATGAGTTCAAACATGTATTGTTTTATTTTATTTTATAATCTAAGACATAATTGATATAATCTATGGATATTACTTTACTTTTATTTTACCACGTATGCTGCGAAATTGGAATATATGGATGCACTTGTGAAGATCTCCACATGGAAAGTGGAGTATATCGGTCTCCGCAGTGTAAAGACATCATACAATTTCTCAACGTAATTCTTCTCTTATCTTTGCCTTTCAAAAATATCCATCAGGTGTGAGAAATGAACAGACATTTCCCCGGATGCGAGGCGTGCACGGTAACCTCATGGTTACCAGGGAGACAAACTTAAACTTGACTTAAAACAATTTAAGACTTGAAAGAAAAATCTGCTTTAATGCAGTAGTAGAACAGTTGGCAGAAATGAGTTATGAATGTCATACTAGACAAAAAGTGTGACGATTGTGTGTACAATGAAAAAAAAGATATCCAGCAACGTTTAAATTTAATTTACATGTACATCTTACTTACGGTGACACTCATTCTCTTTCTTTTTAATTCTACCCTATATCTAAGTAGAGGGATAATCTATTAACATTACACTTAATTCTCTTTTTGCACGGCTTAAAAATAACACTGTAAAATAAAAACCGATTTACTTTTATAACTTTAAAATCTTGCTTGGACAAGGTACCTAATGTGCCCACCATCCACTAGCCCCGTCTTTACACCTGGTCTTAATCAGACGTATTCCGGAGCTCTGATATTGAGAAACAATCTACTTTATCCAAGGGGAATGTCCCGAGAGTAAATATAAATTACCCAAGACTTAGGTTACCACGCACTCAGGTGTGCTGAAGTTAAAAATATAATGAAAAAAAAAGCTAATTGAAAAAATGGAGACTTATTTGGTCAAGAAATTTATGTGAAAAGATCATCACACTCGCCGTATGATGACGTGATTTTTTTAAAAGCAATGAAATTTGTGGTCTGATGGTCGGGTGGGTCCAACAGCTGGTTGGGCCAACTTGAGTAACTCTTCCGGCACCGTACACAAGCTATAATTTCAGCATTCAAACCATATTATATGCAATGAACATACTGTGGATGAACTCAAAGAAGGTGGTACATTTTCGATTATTCAAGCATGGAAAAATCACATCAATAGGTTCCCATAAAAAAACTACAGCCAACAGCCACTTTATTGTTTGGGAGCTACACTGAATCACGAATTTATTACATTATATTATTTTATATATAGCGTTAAATATACCGTGAAAGTAATACACATATGATGTGAAAATTAAGTGTAGTTGGATGTAACCTGTTTACCACGTTTATATGACCACCTTATTTTTATTGCACGATGTCATTTCGAACGTTTCTCCCGTGTAAAAAGGATCAAAAGTACTTAAATTTGGTTCATACTACGTGTGTATTATGATCAAGTTTTTGGCCGAATATCTTTCATCAATATAATGAATCGACATTGGCGGCACCTGGCCTCGACCGATCGCGATCTATCGCCATTAATTGGGTCACGTATCACATATAAACCTTCCTCCCCCGTTGCCGAGGAACATCCCCGAAGGGTAAAGAGCAAAGTAAAAGATTAGGGTTCACATATAAGAATTTGTTTGATACACGATCAGTTCCTGTATACTCACCCTCGATGCTTTTGCTAAGTGCGGATTAACCTGATTGGCTTACTTATGGAATGGATGTCTCGCAAAAACATGGCACACCCAAAGAATTTTAAACATTCAAGCACAATATAAACTATTTATTCAAATATATTGTACTTTCGTATCTTTCCACGTGTAAATAAATAATACATCGTCATCAATTTGACTCAATGCTTTTTTTTCAAAACTTTACGGCCTTCGAAAACGTGCAGAGACTTTTGTCTCCTTCTAAATTCATAATTCTATTCGCTTTCTCTTTTTTTTCAGCTATAAAGATATCCGAATTAACAGGAACTGCTTCCAAATAAACAATACATTAACAGGCGTTCAATTACTTGTTTAGTTGTCTAATAATAATAGTTCAGTATAAGGCCGAGGCTACTATAAATGCCACGGTGGCAGAGCAACAGCGGCAGAGCGTTGGGAGCAGAGATTCTCAATATTTATAAATAGATGAGTTAGTGTACAAGTTGTTGTGGGGACAACGTGTTGTTACGCTGCCGAAATTGGTCACTCATCTATTTATAGCTATTTTGCATCTCTGTTGCTGACGCTCTGCTGCTGTTGCTCTGCCGACGTGGCATCTACCGTGGCCTCGGCCATATGGTATAAGAATAATTGCGCATCAAAAAATGCATAAAATCTGACGTTGCCGGTCCTGTACACACTTTCTAATCAACCAATTAGGAAATAATATTATTTTACCATCTCCGCTTTGAAAGTGGAGCATATAGATTTATATAATTTGAATACTTACCTTGACAGATTGTTAGTCGGCCAATTGCTCATTTTTTACGGTGCTCGCTCCTAAAATGGAGTATATAAATATTCATATCATGTCATGAATATTGAGTCATGATAAATATTTCTTTCACGAGAATTAGTCCGACAATTACTCAACCTAATGAGTATCCAGTGCTGTATTTTTAGATTTTTTTAAAATCCAGCAGATGTGAGAATCGACCCCGCATTCTTCAGATGCAAGACGCACACGTTAACCTCTTGGCTGCCAGGGAGACACCTATCGGTATTCTAGTTCTACATTTTGTAAACCCAACTACGGCTGCAACATTAACTGCGACTGAACCCGTGACGTTTGGTAACGAAACGTGCACGCTTACCGATCAGCCATTCGGTCGATAATATTTCTAACTGATTACTAAATAAATTGAGTTTTTAGATGCAATTGAAATCGTATTTATATTTTGTGGCATAAGTTGATCTTTTGTATATTTGTTTTTCATCCAGACGAATATTGAGCTGACTCCTTTTCACGTGTCAGCGAAATTGCGTATCACATGACATTGCCTTCGCCGATATTGTCAATAAAACACGCCTGAACTCATACATTGTTTGTTCACTCCGTTGGTCGTTAACCCTTTTGGAGAATAATACATTTTTCGTTTTATGCCAAATTTGCGGGGGACCAGAATCACGACTCTCATAAAACAAATAAATATTAACATAGATTTATAGCACAGTTAATATTGCAGATAACGCAGATTAAACATATATTTATTTAGTTATGGAGTTCGACTAAGTAAGGCTCGATTAATAACTAGCAAAATAGTTGTCATTCCGTCTGTATTTAAATACGCGTGTCCTCAACTTTGGAAGCCATTAGGATCACTTACACCATTCAGGGAAAAAATGTGAAAAAGATGTTTTCAAAAGTTTCATGACCTTGAAAAAAACGTGTAGAGACTCTTGTCTCCCTCTGCACACGTTGTTCGTCTTCCGTCTTTCTCTAACTTTCTGAGTTTTATCGATAGTTTATTTTAGTTGGCAGCTCAAAGAGTGGGGTGGGCACCTCGCATACGGATAATGCAGGTTCGATTCCCGCATCAGCCGTATTTTATTTAAAAACTCTGAAATTCTCATTGTGTTGAACAGTTGTCTGACAACCGATTCTCATGAAAAACAAACTGTCAAGACAACCAATCCTAAAGGTTTACCAAATAACCACGGAGAGTGTTTTGATAAACAAGATGTATTTGCAGTTAATTAAATAGTTTATTAAATAGTATACATTGTAATTTTATTCTCCTATAAACAGCGATCATGTGACTTTAAAAAAAGCTCAGGTACCTTAATTTATGTACCCGTAAGTATTTAAATGACATTCGTTTTTCATCTCCTGATTATTTGACAGTTGGTCTATTCAACAAACCAATCCTAAATCTACGATATGTTTTCATATTGCTGAAATCAAAATAATACACTATCGGGGCGAATATCTTCACACTGTTTAGATTCATATGCTACACTTTGCGAGCGAAAATGGCTAAAAAATCAGTTACAACACTGTCTTTAAATTTCTAAAATTGTATCAAATTCAATATATAACAGAATTATTTAAAACTGGTAAACTTCCATATGTGAACTCACATATGGAAGTTTACCAGTTTTGAATAAATCAGAATTTAAAATCAATTTCCATCAAGCACCATCAGTCGAAAATATTAATTATATAACAGAACTTACTAAGTCAATTTCTTTCGAAGGTAGTGTTTTATTTTCTTAAATGAAAACGTAGAAAAGCTTTCATTGATTCGAAAGACTTAAATTGAACCAAAGTTGTTCGATCAGTTGAATCAACTGCACATTCCAATCACCAGTTACTGCCCACCCTCTGTCCAATATTGGAGAGGTTCAGCGAGGAACCCTTTCACGGAGTTTTATTTCCAATTACACATTACTCCCAGCTTTCCCGACGGCAAATCGAATGGCATTGTTGATCTTTGGCTAAACGAGAGAGACGCAATGATTGCTCTGCCGATGTAAGTGAGTGAGTAGATTGATATAAGTAAACCTGTCTTTTGTTTGCGTTTGAAGACTTTCCATCCAATTAAGTTGCAATATTTAGTTTCACTTCCCTTCCAAATACAACTTAACACAAACTTGTTCTAATTTCTAAGTTTTTTACTATGTCCACGCTTAAAGTGTAGTATTTAAATTTAAGATAAAATATAATAAAAATAATGGTTTTAAAAAAATAAAAATTGCAGTTCTTGATGCGCAAACGGCTCAGCAAAATTGGTTGAAACTTACTCTACTTTTCGAGTGGATGTATTATAGTATGAATAACATTTTTCTCTTATATGTTATTTTATTGAATATTTCTTTGTATTAGCGTTACTATCGTAGAGCAATTGGAGTGAACTGCTCCAGGCGCACGAATCATACGGGCGCAAAATTAAAAAGGATAAAATAAAAAGTATGTGATTTTTTTATATGTAAAATATAAATGTGCATAACTATATTTTGTAAATGAAATATTCAGGAAATATTAAATGAGTTTTATGTTTATATTTAATTTAATATCATTATGAAATGTCTTTATGTCTATTAAATTGTTATTGAGTGAGATTTAAGCCGAAATAAAAATATTATTTACAAAAAAAAATCGTCGAAACTCTTCCGAGAAGTAAGAGAGCGCGCCGATTTTACTTGCTCCAGGGCGCTGAATATGTAGTTACGCGGCTGCTTCTTTGGTATAGTATCCTCACGTGTTTTATTATCTTTGATTATTTTTGTAGTTCTGCTTCGAAATTGGAGTATATAAATCGCCATATTGTGAATTCGTAGACCCTAGAAATGGAATACATAGATCTATACAATACGAAGCTTAAAACTAACGTACATTAAAATAAATTATTGATACCATAGTGAGAATTTGAGTCAAATTGATAATGATACGCTTTAACACCGCTGAATCTCTTCTAAATAAAAAGAGAACTTATAGTAACAAATTCTTACTACCTGAAGTCTACGTGCTTATCTATCAGCCACTGATATACAATAACAAGGTGTGTGTATGATATTTTAACGCAAATCTTTTCAGAGCAAATTAAATCGTATTGTAATTTTCAAATTCATATGATTAATATTTTTGACTGATGGTGCTTGATGGAATTTTTTTTTTAAATTCTAAATTATTTAAAACTGGTAAACTGCCATAGGTGAGATCACTATTAGCGACCCGGGTTTCGCCTTCCTGCATCTGCAGGCTACATTATATGTGGGCAGTGAGCAAACATATAACATACTAACAATAAATC
>JAGVSQ010013277.1:0-11192 GCA_022683975.1 Rhyacophila evoluta
TACGCCCGCATAACGGGTGTGGAGACGTGGCGGGTGGTGGAAGGGAAAGCAAGTAATCAAAATTATTGAATGAAAAACAAATCTTTTCAACAATCTAGTCTCAATGTTAGCCTGAAGGTTAATGCTCGCGATTTGGAACCAGAAATTTTGCTTTCAATTTATATAGTTTCTGGATTTTTAAAAAATCCAAGGATGCAAGGCTGAATACCCAATGGACTGAGCAATTGCTAATTACATAATGTTATATTGTTTAGATTCACATACTTCACTTTTGAACGGGACATGGTATAATAAAATCGTTCATAAAAAATACCTACTTTACAAAAAAAAATTATATGAATATTTACAATATTAAATGGGAAATCAGATCACTATATGATTTTTTATTAGATTTAAAGAAGAAATTCAAACTCGATATGCATGTAAAAGATGAAAATCTATAAAATATTTCGTTTTGGGCCAGACTTGTCAAAAGCTAAAGAAGTAATGTCATCCTCGCTGGAACTATCATCGGACATCTAGAGAGTTTACACTGAAGCAGCGATTTAGCATCGGACTGTCGGCATTCAAAATAACGAGTCGCAAAAAGAAAACTACGAGAGACCCTACATACTACCCTGTAAGCGGTCCCGTGGGTAGCATCTGTGATAGCGTTTGACAGGCTCCTCAACACGGGGGCTGGGCTTTCTATGCGTATTGTTATAGAAGAAACCGTCTTTCATTTATATTGCAAACATAGGCTTTTGTTGAAATCAGTGAGACTTTTTTCATTGTTCGCAATACACTAAGGGCAAACATTTCAAATGACGTCTCAGTATAAGCATTAGGGAACTCAAATTTGTGTTTTTTGTTTTTTAACAAATGTTATGTGTCAGTTGATTGAAATTCCAAATACTTTAAAAATATATAAATCAGTAACCTCGTATAATTTACGTCGATTTGTAAATTTATTTCTTAAACCGAACAATTTTACTGTTATGCCATATAAAAGACAATATATGACTATCATGCGCAATCAATTATGTTTATTTTTGATTTAAAATAAAGTGGTTATATCAATTCCGTAAGACATTTTTCACATCTCTTTATTTGTGTTTATCATTGGGACATAACTATTTCAAATAATATAACTAAAAGATTGTTTTGTCAACATTTATGATATTTATTATATCTGTAAACATTGAAAGTAACGTTTTTTTACCACGTTCGCTACAAAAAAGTATAAAATTTATATAGTTTAAATTTTATATAATATAATGACAATTGTGCCCACTTCCGAAATGGAGTTTATAGATTTCCACCACGTAAAAACACATCTTTTCTCGTTAGAATCAGTTTTTCAATCAACTGCTTAACCCATTGATTTTTGGGATTTGAATTCGCTACCACCGTCATTAAAAAGCTTATGGTCATTTGATATTTAGGAATCAGAATTTTTGTCAACAAATTTCTGTGTCTATATAATTATTTATCATTTTAAATATTTTCATCGTAAATAAATATTTTTTGATATCGAATGAAATTAATTCTGTAATATTTTTACACTAAAACTAAAATGAATAAAATGCGAGTAAGCAAGCTCAGATCTTATAATAAGTTATAATGCTCAAGCACAAGTTTTTCGTATTATTATATTTCAATTATAAAATATCAAGTTTTAGTTATTTTTCTTATAGCATTTCTATTTTATTTGCGATTAATTATTTTTTTATGTTTCGTCTACTTAACTGTCTGAAATTTTTTTTTTTTACTTAAAATGTATTTACTATTTTCATCGAACAGTAATATATTCATAGAGGTTTTTTATTTGAATGTCGCTGCTCGACGGCGTGTAATAACCTCTCACTGTGACTATGCTTGATACCATGTCCTTCCTTTATCGAAAACCTAAACCAAAGAGTGCGTATGACGTCGAGTAGTTGTGACGGCTTAAGCCATGGCTAACAGACACCAGCCAAAATGTCGCTTTGAGAATACAAATCCCACTTCGAGAACAATAACCCAGTTCGTAAAATCATAGATCGTGGGATTTCTTTTTTTTTCCTTTTGCCATGTCAAGAGACCTAACCCTTTTTTTCGTGTTATCAAAACGTTTCAACACGCAATTTTCTTATGTATTGCGAATGCTTTTGGAGAATGCTTTTTATATCCAAAATGTTATTTCCTTGTGTAGATTAAACGAATAATTCATGACATTTTTTTTTCAAATATAAACATATATTTACATTATGAATTAACTATTTATAGAAAACACTGAAAAATAAAAGTAATCGAGTGTGAAAAACAATATCTCTTATTGTTCAATTTCTTTTTTTTCATAGTCTATAATTTAACTGGAATAATTTATATTTAAAAAAGAATATATGTAAAAAAAATAATCTGTCAAGTCGTCTTCACGTTTTGGAGATCCATATACTCCTCTTTCGGAGTGGATATCTTCACAATATGTAGATCCATATGCTCCACGTTGGGAGCGAACATGGCATAGAAAAAAAAAAGTATATTAATGTGTCACGTTGCTTTCCAAACGATAAAGTTAAATATATTTCATTTAAAATTCATTAGCGTCGCAAAGAGTAGAAGAAGATAATAGAAAACTTGCCATAAACTACTTTCATATTAAAATTTTGGGCATACTTTGATATAAATCGAAAACTTCTGGGTATTTAGTTGTCAGACATGAAGGAAAATTATGGTAACTTTAAATTGAATAAATAAAGTATTGATATTCAACATTTTTCAGATAAATTTGAGTATAATTTTTACTAAATCTTTATATAAAAAATCATAAATATACTTTATGCATAATTTATACTTTTCTTATCGTAAAATCGTTTGTCGTAAAAATTGTTTGGGCCAATAGAAAAGTAAATTTGAATAGTAAATTGTCATTTACATTTTAGTATAAATTATCTTTTTGCAGATATGAAACGACTATATACAGTTATATTATATTTTTACATCAGGTATTTAAACGCGTTTGAATTATATGAGAGATAATTTATTAAACGGTGACGGCTTGAATAAAATCATCAGTTAAGGGAAGGTCATGTAATAGTTTCTTTTTCAGCTCACACAGCCATTTCAAAGGGAGAAGGACATCCTTTTTGATGAGTTTCACGTTTTTCAAGTAGATAGGTGAAATCCTCTTGACAAACGGGTGACATTTAAAGTCTGATCAGCTTTTCACGTCGTAGGCATAGCAATTTTGAACTTTTACTTTTTATTTTACGTGAGATACTTACTCTTCTACAAATGAGATTTTTATGTTGACAAAATAACATCGAAAAATCGATAATCGTAACAAGATTATTAGCTGATAATGGAATAAAGTTGAATTGACGTCGTTATACCAAATTTAAATATTTTAATGACATAGGTATATAAGAAAATATTACCTAAGTGAGTGGTTTAACGTAATAAATATTCTATCTTTCTTTAATATAATGTGTTTACATTATAACTTACTTGTAGTTTTTATGTAAATTTGTATTGATTAGTAAGCTTAAATTTAGTAATAAATAATTCTAACTCATTTTGCAGGATAGATCTATAAGAATAGGACGTGGTTATTGAGCTCTATTCATAATATCATAAAGCTACAATAGTATAAATTATCAAATAAGAAAAAAAAACAATTCAATTAGTATTCTTAGATAATATTGAAACAATGTACTCTAGAGAAACTGGGCTTAACATTGAGTAACTATCGATTTATTCTGTCTACGTATTGAATATTTGATAGAAAAATTACATATTCAGTAACCGTTTTTATATTCAGGGACAATATCATCTTCTTAACCATACTTAAAGTAAAACTAGCCAACTCGAGGTTGATTTTCATGATTATCTAAGAGCCTTACACCTCTAGCTAATTTTTTTGCTTACATAAATATCAAACACGCATTTATAACCAAAAAAATATTTTTATAAATTTAAAAACATTATAAAATATAAATATCATGGTATTTTTCTTTCTTCATATTTTATTCTGATGAATTTCAAAGACATACCAGCTATATCGAAGTCGATTTTTTATGAAACTCAATTTTTAGCGGATATTTTTGTTAATTTTCATTAACAGTCAAATCCATTTTAAAGTTATCAAATATATTATTAAGTGTTATTTAATGATAATACGAGAAATCCCGGCTAAAATTTGAAATCAAATACAAATGTAACGCGATTCAAGTAGATTATCTAAATATTAAAATATGTATTATAGTTTACTGATTATTATTTTATATACAATATTTAATTTTATACACGAAACATTGGATACCAGTTTGTTCTCTCAATTAAGATTTTTATAGGTTTATAAGTAGTCATTTATTTAAACAAGTTTTACAATGTAAAGCTTTTTGATAGATTATTTGTTACAAGAATTATTCGTCAAGTAATCGCCAAAAATATTGGAAATCCACTTAAAATTTCTTATTCGATATATTTGGATATTCGACTTCCGGCACCGTGGATTTTTAGAACTGAGCCTTCGAGTCTAAACAAAAATAATATGTTTTATCATCTGATAGTTAGTCACAATATCTATTATTCTACGATCAGTATCGACTTGTTCACTAATATCTCAATTAGTCAAAAAATACGTTCGCGCTTTACTAATTTTCTTGCGCCGAAAATACGTTAACACTTTATTTGTATTTGGTATTTATATAGGCATTGGTATCGCGGTTAGTTTGTATGAATTACTTCGACAGTTTATTGCCGCTGCCATAGTCAGCCGTCGACCGACTTCATAAGCAAGGCCTGTCGCCCGCTCTGCGGCTGAACAGCGCGGCACATGTTCGGTTACACGACTGACTGAAGACTGCCACTTTGAGTGATTAACTCTCACAGAGAGTATGCTAAAATTGAAAGCCGCTGTGTGCCAACCCCTTTACAAAATATTCTGACTTGATCGATTCACTTGAGACGCAACGACAATAATGAAGTTCCCATGTCGGTTGGTGAAATTAGGGAATTTTCATCAAGCCAATGAATAGTGAAAGCGATTAGTTTCAAAGCTATCTATCAATTAAATTCACACTTTCCTGTTATGAATTTGTTTTAAATAAAACAAAGAAATAAACACAGGACATCTAATAGCAATTTACTTCGTTAAGGGAGCAAAAAGAATATGTGTTGTTGATAGCTATTTCCGTAGTCATAGTATTATAAAGATAAATCAGAAAAGTCAAGAGTGTAAACTCAACTTAACCTTATGTAATTAAACCAGATCAGCTGTTATAAATGTTGTTTATTACGACAAATATTTATACATATATACCACCTATAAAACAAGCATATAAATAAGCGTTTATATTAGGATCAATTTATCCATTACAATATTTCAAATAGTAATTTAACTAAGCCATGTACAATTTTTTTCGCATGTCAGGTATGAACTTTGTCGAATTATTTCTAACATTATATACTGGACTTCCCAGCTTAAATTATTGATAATTTTTTTTAAATACACAATTATATCAAATTAAATTATGAATTAAAATGTTTATTATATTCAACAAAAACACACTTGCTATTGACACTAGGGATTTCAAAATGGAATTCAGTGAATTTCATAACTCGCATTTGTTTTTCAATTTCAAATTCCGAAAAAAATTAAGGCGGATTCCAGTATCTGAATTTCAATTTTTCACATCTACGAGTAAATACAAACATAGTAGAAAGTGGAAAAGTATCTCAAGATAAGGCGAGACCGAAAAAAAAAACGGAAAACCCCAAAATTTTGATCCAATTCCGAAAAACAAATGTTGAAATCCTAATTCCGATTTTTTTTATTTTATCGAAATTTGCATTCCCTAATTGAAACCATATTACGTTATCTCAGTATATTAGAAAACTTCATCTGTATAAAACATAATTCACTTAGACAGTTTTCATTTATATGAATATTATTTTTATACTTTCATATTTGTTTTTTAGGTAGAACATATTTTAAACATGCTTTTATGTAGAATATGGCTCATCGGTATTTGAATATATAAATATTAAAAATCAATATAAATTTATAGACTATAAACAAATGTAAAAAATTTAGCGTATAGTTCTTAAAAAAACTGTCTAGACACGTACTATTAATTAACAGAATGAGTGATAAATATGTTTTTACTGAAATAAATACGTATATGAAATGTAAATAAATGCTCCCATTTGATAGATCACTTATTTTTAAACGTAACATCTTTAAGTATTACTTGCTTGAAAATATAACATGCTGTTTTTTATCCAGTATTATATCAATAAAAAATCTAAATATTCCTGTCACGATTCCATGTGTTTCGTTTATTGTTTTTCATCGTAATAAAAAAAAAGTGTATTATCATATTTTAAACGATTTTTCTAATGTAACTTGTAAAAGTACACAAACATGACGGACGATTTTTACAAATGATATAGTTAAATACAAAAATTTTAACCACTAAACGTTATATCTACTTTTACATTTATCAACGCAAAATATATTTCTATTCTTTACGGTGTTCAAAATTACCAGTACAATTATTTTATTACAACGAACGTAGAAAGAAAACAGGACGTAACCCACACATAAAAACTTTAGAAGAGGCACAAGCGTCTATTTGATGATTTTAGGCTCAAGTCAAAATATTACATAGATACAACCCTGAACTCGATGATAACTAGCACAGTTGTTTTATTTACTCAATCTAATATTATTTTTTAATTGAAGAAAAACCAATATAATTCATGGGGTGAAAGTCCTTTTTCCTGATCGAAAGGTGATCATTTTTTCAAGCTTAAAAGCTAAATTTAGATAATAATTCGGCATTAGAAAGTGACATCTTTTGAACAGATTATGTATTATATTAAGGTGTATGTATGGATTGTGACTACTTTGAAAAAACAAACGGTTAATGCCTTTTTTCGTTGCACAGTCGATATAATAAATATTTATCAACCGTGTAAACCAAAGTTAAATATCGTACTCAATACAATTCTAGAAATTGAAAAAGCTTTAAAAATTTTATTTTAAAATATAGCCAAGAGGGTAGATTATCTACTTTTTAAATAAAAAAATTATATCCATTCGATCGAACATGATACTTCTTTGTACTGAATATTACTAACATTTTACTTAATATAAAAAATTTGAGCTTCGTGTTTAGCATATTTAAAAAATATTCAATAACGCCAATCCAAAAAAATAGAACCGAGTCATCCCCGAAGACAGCCTTTGCGCAGGGTGAAAATATTTTATGCATTCAAAAAATGGAAAAGATTGAAAAAACAAAAAGAATATATTTCCCGTGCTGTCTGCACGCGAGAGATAATTGCGTTAGGCTGTGATTCGGATGAGTGCCTCTATAAAATGAAATATGACCGCAGATATTAAGGGTGAGAAAAGCATGCTTTTATTTAAGCACTGGAGCTTTCTTTTTACCGACAGCCAGACGACATGTGCAATTATCACCGAAGTAGAAAAAAAACTTGCTAAACTTTTTCACTTTTTAACTAAGCTTATGAAAAAATTCAAATTAATTCATCAAACTGTGTGTATATTTTCAATTGATTCTTAAACAAGCTATACGAATCTAATAAGAAGTATGTATTTACTAAGCAGTGTTTTTTTCTATCCTTGATATGCCAAATATTTTAAAAATCTATTTGAAGAGACCATTTCTTTGTAATTAGAAGTCACAAGTGATTAGATAAATAGTGAAAAGATAAATCAGATGTGTGCCTCTTTATGCTCGAATGCTATCATACCGTGATTCTACTTTTGAGATCAGCATACATATAAGCTGCGACTAAACATATTACACCATTCAGATTCGTTTTTACTTAAGTTTAGTATCTAGTTGTTGAGTACAATCTGTCTGAAGTGCAACAATTCCTTTGAATGTACATATTCACTCAAATAATTGAAACGTTTTGTTGATCCTTTTGTAACAAAAGCTTTGATTCTCTTTGTATAATAATATTACGTTGCGGTGTTCAAATTAAATATAACATGGCATTACTTTTTTTTTTGTTAATATCCATATAGCTGTGAGTACACAAAACTTACATGTGAAAGATGCATAAATTATGTTAATAGACGAATGTTTTTTTCTTAATATTTAAAATCTATCATTTCATTAAAGTTTTATTTGTAATTAATGTTTTGATTGATGATCAAGTATACTTTTTGGATTTTTATACGACATCTTGTGAGGTAATGCCCGATGCGGATAAAATATTTTTTATTATTTTTCTTTTAACATTTGGTACTACATCAGAATAACATTAAATAGAGTAGTTTCGCTGCCAAATCCAGTAATGAATCCTTAATTGTAAACGCGGAGTATTCATATAGACACTAACACATCTTTCATGTATTTATACAGTAACTTGTATCATTTAAGATACTATGAATAGACAATATTCATTCAAATATAAAAAAATATTTAACAAATTTTCTTTTATATGATAGTTTTTTTATTCATCAAAATTGGAATAAATCAGTATCCAAAAATATATTCAAATACTTAGAATATATTTCCAAGTATAACTTTTTATGACATATTACATTAGACATCAACTTATCTGTAATTTGCGTGTATTTTCATATTATTTACAATATCTAGATATCTGATAGATATCATATAATATAATTAAAATACTTTTAAAATAATTTCATAAATTCTTTTGCTACGTTATTTTCCGTTAACTGTTTATTTCTATTCTTAAATATATTATTAAATAAATTCTTATTACATAAAAGTATTTTTACGAACGACGGTTGGTTGATTATAATTAAAAGCTAAATGTCATGGTGTGTTAAAGGAGTATACCAACCAGCATAATTATTTTATTTCTTGGAATTACTTTTATCATGATTATATAGACGGATGTAACCGACAGTTTTAATAAACTGAATTATCGTAAATAACTTTTATAAAAGGGCTACTTTTATTTTTGTCTAATTTTATATGTGAATACAACACGTAGGTGGTGTAAAAATCGTAATAAGAAAATCTTCTCATCTTAGTTCAAACAGTCAATATGATAATATCATAAAGTTATAATCTCTTTTGCACCAAACAGCATAATAACCAGATATTTACTATAAATTAATTTTAATTGTATCCAATTTCGATTTTTAGGTTGCACGTTTTTTGTTCCAACTTATTTACCATACAGTAAACCCTTTTATTTTCTTCAATTTCGAATTTATAACGTAATATTTATCCAATTACTTTAGCAAAATTTTCAATTTTGTGTTCATTTATCAAAAAACAACCATCGCCGTTTTTGTTATGATAATAATAAATATTCTCACTCTCAAACAATCTCAACCTGTACCCAAGTCCAAAATAAACAAGATATTATATTTGTATATTGGTGAAAGATATTCATCGGGTAGTTAAACTTCCCATTTGACATCATAACTTATTTATCAGAATAGCAGCCTAAAGCAATTTGTTAGCTCTAATGAGCAAATGACGTTAACTAGCCATAAATCATACTGGATGTTGGCTAGACGAAGAAATTATTTTCTAATTCGGCGTGTACAAATATTTTTTGCGATAGTGATAGAACTTTTGTTAAAAATACGATTTGAAGACAAATTAGACAATGATAAAATTTCATAAATGTTAGCTAAGCCACAGAACAATTGTTTGTAGAAGAATCGTTTCAATAAAACACACAATTTATGGGTATTTTTTTCTTGAAACATTCAAATAAGCAGAATAGTTATTTAATAGAAAATTTCACCATAAACTTAATTTTGATGATGAAAAATACTGATATAACTTGCATATTTAGCGGCAATAATCAATTTACAATACGTGGATTATCATTGTTTGAAAGTCCAATATATTTAACGACAGTTACATTTCACAGCGCTAAAAATGATTTTATTCTAAAATATTTAATAATAAATATATTTCTTTATAGTTTTTTCAGTTTGTGCTGATTCTCAATTTTTTTTTTTCCCTAAATATAACAAGGTTAAAGAAAATTAAACAATGATGTTGTTTAATTTTTCTACCTCTCTCATCTTTGTACACGTTTGGTATTGCATGTTTCTGTACAGTGTAATATTTCACAATGATAAATGAACTACACCGTTTGTTCACGATTTGGTATCTTGTGAATTAAGATCCCTGCATATGTCCAAGAAAATGGGTTAAGATGCTTTTACGTTGTCGTGAACATGACAGATTGTTTTTTTCCCATTTACTATACGAAGACTGCCCTGATAAAGATATTTTTGTAAAAGAAATAAATAGCCAGCTTCTCAGAAAGGCGAAGACTTATATCATCAGATTACTATAATTGCCCCTTAATAGGTTTCCTATTCTATCTTTTTGTTTAATGGCTACAAAATTAACTAAGGCTTTTGTTCTAAAAAAACAAATAATGTATATTTCTGTTTATTTTTATGCTGTATTGTCTGGATGTACTATCCTAACGGACAATAATAAAAACAAAATTATATAAATCATGAAATTTGTAATAGACAAAAACTTTGTCCAGTAGTTAACTGAAATAATAAATTTCATCGTTTTTTCATATAATTTTTTTATTTGAATTGTCTGATCTTTATTGCCGATTTCACTATTTATTAATAACCACAATTTATGAGTTTGAATAACTTATAATGTTAAACTCTTCATAATATATATTATATTTTTCAATAAACATGTTTTTTTAATTGAAAAAATTTGTTGTGGCTTATTTAGTAGCAATAAATGATAATTATGTTACTGGTTTGGATTCAAGTACTGTTAGTCAACTGTAATATTTATGTTATTTTGCCAAAAAATGATGAGATCACGAAATATTTTTAAAGTAATATTTTTTCCTGTACGTTAATTTTATTTTCCATATTTTTAATAAAGATCTATTTTGAAACTAATTATTACATAATGCGTATGACATATTACTTCAAAATTGAAAACAAAACAAAAAATAAAAAATTTCGGATTTTTATTTAATTTAAACATCATTCAATTTGCAAAATGAAAAAATGAACGCCATAATGTGGTCTGTAAACAGGCTCCGGCGATATTTTGAGTTTAAAAAATTACTTTGTAATGGAGATAAATAATAAATTTAAAAATCTATATACGCAATTTGTATTCAGTAATAGAGTGAGTGTTTATATATCACTTTAAAAATCGTGTGGCGTTCATAATATTATTAATTGAAAAAAATTATGTCAT
>JAGVSQ010013279.1:0-11191 GCA_022683975.1 Rhyacophila evoluta
ATGCCAGTGCGGAGAGCAATGGTGATGTTTAACGAGATTGTCTCGGATATTGATACCTTTCACGTAGGTGAGAGCGAGCTTAGATGGATGCTATTATATACATTATTAGAATATAATCAGTCTAATATACTTGGTAGACACCCTCTTTTTTTCTGTATATATACGAGTGTGTGTTTTGTAATTCTTTATTTATTCTTTTATTATATTTTAATATGTCATTGATATTTTCGTCATAGCTATATGTATATCGTGTTGTTAACGAATTAAACTTGTAATTTGTAATGTTATAACATGTAATAAATAAATAAATAAAAATCAGTCAGTAAAGTAAATCTGCTTGGATATGTCGTCTCTTTTGCTTCTCTTTTATTTTTGTATTTCTAGCAGTTATCTTATACTTTTAATAGGTAATAAATTGATTGTTATAGCTGAAAATAATTAATAAAAGAATAACCGCATAATGTTTATTTAAAATATATTTTTTTATTAGATAGTTGGATCCCAGCACCATATCTTTTGGAACAGTATGGCGAGAGTTAATTGTTGAAACGAATGAGATCTGTCAAACGCAGTGTGTATGGTGTCTTCAGCGCTTATCTCCTTACGAAATATTTTTTTTTATGAGGAAGGAGACCTTCGAATGATCCTAATACGATCAAATTCGTTAAAATAGTTATTTAGACAATGGCAGTGATAACACATCATGTGAATGAAGGATTCGGTTATAGAAAGACGTTTCACTAACAACACTATGCAATAGTTACTCAAAGTAAAGAAAATTGATGAGACAATTATATTTTCCGGCTACCTCTTATCTACCTAAAGTGCCCACCAACCACCCGCCTCGTCCTTAAACCTGGTTTTTATCAGGCGTATCCCGGGGCTCTGATATCGAGAAGCGATCAACTTTATTCGACGGGAATGTCCCGGGAGTAAGTATAAATTACCCAAGACTTAGGTTGCTATGTGCTGAAGTTAAAAGAAATATATAAATATAATACCTTTATCTATAAGAAACTATGTGGAGTATGTTGTCGGCACTTTTAAATTATATCCAAGGTGGGCTCTGAATAATTCAAATTATTTCCTTTTCCGCACGTAATCAAACTAAAACCATGCCAACCAAAAACCAAAAATTTATAAATATAGATAATCATTTCATACAGGCCCTTATATACTGTAAAACAGCGATTGATTCTCAGCGAGGTTTTGTGGGCCACAAACCTTTGAAGAAGGAACAAACTCAAAAAAAAAACAAAAAAAACTATTTGGGCGTACATACCAAACTCATAGAGAGGCACAGACGGAATAAAATTTAAAGTGAATATACATTACGCGAACTAAAAAACACTTTCGATTAAAAATTGGGAGAGATTCCATTATTTTGATTCCAACGGGGGCAACAGCCTAAAAAATATTGAGAGCCGCAGAGCCTACTGTTAACGGTCCAAGTTCGATAATAAACAACATGTGTAAAATACTTTTATCCAATGAGCAGTCCTGAATTTACTGTTTTTTTTAATATTCAGCAGATGTGGAATCGAACAGCACTTCGCATCCAGGATATAAACCACGCACGCTAACCTCTACCCCAGTGCTACCAAAACTTTTTCGTGCCACGGACCCCTAAGCTAGATAAAAATTATTGTCATAACTATTATTATTTGACCTATTTGAACTATTATTATTATTCTAAATTATTTAATACTGATAAACTTCCATATGCTATTAAATTATTTAAGTTTACCAGTTTTAAATAATTTAGAATTTAAAATCAATTTTCATCAAGTACCATCAGTCAAAAATATTAATTATTATTATTATGTCTCCCCGGTAGCGTAGTTGGAAGCGTGCGCGCCTAGCGATCCGGCTAATACGGATTCGATTTTCCATCTGTCGGATTTTTTAAATCCGAAAAATGCAGGACTGAACCCATTGGATTGAGTAATTGTCTGACAAACAATTCTCATAAAAAATAATCTGTCAAGACATCTTCACATTGCGGAAATCCATATAATCTTCTTTCGGAATGGATATCTTCACACTGTATAGATCAATATGCTCCATGTTGGGAGCGAACATGGTTTGAAAAAAAAATATAAAAATTATTGGATTATTATAATCCGTGGCTTCCGGGAAATAAATTCTTATAAACTTCATATGCAAAATTATAATTTGTTTTTTTAGCTCGCACAAGTAATGTGACTATGTTATGTAACTTGCTTCCAAAATTATCGGTTCTCATGGCATGTTATTTCCTTGCCAAAATAATGATTTCGTTATTTCTAAGCTTCCGTCGTCGAATCCGCTCAATTCGATGTTGCGTAACTCAATAACCCGAGATAAAATTTAAAAAGCTGAAAAATTGGCACAGAAATCCTACGGCCCCATAGTTTGGGAAGATCTGCTCTACGCTATCAGTGGGACATAACAATTCTACTTTCACACATTCTACTTTCACACATTCTACTTTCGTACATTCTACTTTCGTACAAATCGCAATTTCGTATTTTTATTTAAAAGTATGATTTGTAATCAATATCGTACGAACGAGAGTACGCCTGAGTGCCGCCACTGTCGCTAGTCTCCAACATTAACCCTCCCCGCATTCGATGTTTCTGGTTTAGTATTGCGTTGGGACGTGCGCTGTTAGGTCGTGTGTTATATTTGAGTATTATATTTAACTGTTTATCTGCGTAAATGTTATATTGTTCTGAATTTTATAAACATGAGTCAAAAACGGAAAAACTGCAGTGATGATAAAGATAAAAAGAAATCAAGATCTCACACACTTCACACGATTGAGACGAAGATGGATATAATTGCACGTTCTGAAAGTGGTGAATCTTTCGCATCAATAGGTCGTACATATGCCTTAAGCCGGTCCACCGTATGTTCGATTATAAAAAATAAAACTAAAATTAAAAACTATGTTCAAAATTGTGGAAATATATCTTTAAAAATTGTATCCAAAAGACACGGCGTGGTGATGGATGAAATGGAAAGATCATTGTCATTATGGATGGCAGAACAACAAGAAGAAAACGTCACTCTGAGTTATTCAATTATCCGAGCTAAAGCACTGAGTTTGCATGAATACTGGAAAGAGCGATTGGCGGAAGGTTCAACTACTAGAGAATTTCAAGCCAGTCAAGGATGGTTTGACAAATTTAAATTGAGGGCTTCTTTCCATAAAGTTCAACTTACTGGGGAGACTTCCTATTCAGATACCGACAACGCCCACATTTTTGTCTCACAATTTTCCAAGATCATCGAGGATGGCGGTTATAGTTATTATTTAATATTTCATGTCGATGAGACGGGTTTATTTTGGAAAAAAATGCCCAGAGGTGCGAACTTGGTGAAGGATGAACCAGATTCCAGTGGACCGTCTAAAGATAGATTAACATTACTCCTCGGAGGAAATTTAGCTGGCGATTTTAAATTGAAGCCAATGGTTATTTACCATACGGAAAATCCTAAAGCTTTGAAAGGGAAAGACAAAGAGATGCTTGCAGTAATTTGGAAATCAAGTAAAAATGCCTCGATTAATACATCACTTTTTAAAGATTGGTTTGATTTTCATTTTGTGCCAACTGTCAAGCAATATTGTGCAGAGAATAATTTACCATTTAAAGCATTATTACTCTTAAAAAATGCATCTGAATATCCAAAATGTCTCCAGAATTTATGCCCGGAAGTTAAAGTTGTTTATCTTCCTCCCTACGCAACTTGCTTAAAACCCATGGATGAAACAGTGACTGATACTTTTAGGCGATATTACACAAGGAAAATTTTAACTCAAGCAATCAGGGCAATGGACACGGAAGGCTTGACGTTTGACGAGTTTTGGGACAAGTATAATATATGGAACGCGATAAACAACATTGGGGATTCGTGGATAGAAATAACTGAGTCTACAATAAAAGGCTCTTGGTACAAATTATGTCCAAATATAACAAGTAACTTTGTAGATGTCGAAGAAACTCCAGAAACCCTCACAGCTGAACTATTAAGCCTTATGCATGAGGTAAATTTTGATGTCAAGAGTGAAGAAGTTTATGAGTTGATTGAGTCACACACATTTACTTTATCAAATGAAGAGTTGTTTATACTTGAAGAATTAAATGAGACCCAAGTTGATGAATGGGATGATGGTAAAAACATTGTTGATCATTTGACAGTGGAGAATATGAGAAAAGCCTTCATGCACCTTAACAAATTTTTGTCCATCATGGAAGAGCATGATCCTAATGGAGAGCGCATATGTCAAGTGCGGAGGGCTATAGAAAATGACACCGCGTGCTACAAAATGCTGTATCAGGAAAAAAAGGGTGGTATTCAACCATCTATTGATAAATATATATCGAAAATACCTTATTGAGATATCGTGTGAGCTTCATAGTAAAAGTGTATCCATGTTTTCATTCTAAAATAAAATATTTATATCCTTTGACTTGAGTATTTGTATTAACAAAACTTGTCCAAATACCATATCAAACGTAGAAAGAAAAAATGACGTAACCCACACATGGCAAATTATTATTGTACGTTAATGTAACGGAGGTGGTCTAATAATCCAAAATGTATATTAACCCTTTCATTAGTGAGTTCATTTTTTATGCGCACACTTTTTAAACACTACAATCTTTCACTGGTATCGATTCAACTAGTCTCATATAACCAATCCAATTGAATATGCCTATTTGTAAACAATGCTCTTCTATTTCCGAATAATGAACAAAATAAACCGTAAAGTTATTCCGAATTGGTAAGAATATGTGTAACATTAACACATGTGGCAACACCCATTTTGGAATCAAAGGAACACTTGAGAACAAATTTGAACACATAGGACTTATTTATATGGAGTCTTATGTATTTATATGAATATCAATATAAATGATCGTTCGTTTCTTTACAAAACATAATAATTATCAAAAGAGTGTAATGAAAATTTTTCAATAATAAAAACAACCTTTTTAAAAAAAAAAAATCATAATGTTGATGTTTTTTTTCTAGTCTAAATTCGATTAGTTGAATCGATAGCAGTAAATGCTCTCCCTCCTTAACTCCCTAATGAAAGGGTTAAAAGTCGAAAAGAAAATGAAAATAGCATAGTTGTGGACCTAGAAATAGTTCTCAGAATGATGTATGTTGCTTTTAATTAGCTACTATTTACCATTTAGAAGGAATTCGTGTGATAGATAGACATACACTTGTATTTCTGTTTCATAGCACACTAGCTTTATTACACAGCTGTGTCCAGGATAGCATCAAACTCTTCAAATATGATTCATCCCGTTATTACAAATTCGTTGCCTCTCAATGATGAAAGTAAAATAATTTACTTGGAAATGGCAACCGGAATGACATATGAAAATTCCACGTCGCTACTGTTTACTTTTTGGGAGGACAGACATACACACACATTTTCTGTTTGTGATATAGATTGCTCTGTAATACGTTCATATATAAAATTCAAGTAGGATATTGTATTTTAAAAATAGATAGGAAATTATTTTACAATGAATTTCTATACAATGCGAAGGTATATCTTGATAGATTCAGTGTTACTGAATTGCTACTACAGTCAGCCAAGTGTTCAGCCCATTATGTCCAGTCGACCCAGTTCTGCATATCTGGAAATCCGGAAGTTATGGTAATTGTGCCCGCTAGCACCGCCTTCAAAGCGCGCACACTTACATCTTAACCACCGAGTAGAATAATTGATTTTACGTAGTTTAAAAATGTAGTTAGTTATTGTAGTTTTGAGAGCGTGCAGAAGTCCAATCTTTGGATTTAAAAAAATCAAACATCTGTGATAATCGAACACGTAACGTTTCATGGTACACTAGCTTTAGTACAAGTATATCACATATTTTAGGTTAGAAAATAACGTGCGCACATGTGCGGCCATACTCATCAAATGGTTAAAAGATGAAAACCCTGGCCAAATAAATGCTGAATATGTCACCCTCGAAATAACAACACGAACGCTCCGGGTTATTTGACAGAATCGAGATAACTGACAACATAACAAAATTAATGACGAAATTGTCTGATATTCGACATTCCGCGACATCCCCGCGAAGTTTGATGGTTACAAATTAACGAATACGATTGGATGTCACGTCTGATTAATCACATTCGCGACATTCAGTGCGATAAGTCTGCTTCAGGCACGGACGTTATCTTGTTCAATCAACCGGTGAAGAATCCTGCGGCAGAAATTGGCACGTGTGATGAATAACCTTGAACTATCGGTGGCAATTCTAAGCGACTCCTAATTTATCAGCACGTTTATCAATTCATTCGTAATCATCTTATTGATTTTTATTCAGATAAGATTTTTTACCGATGATATGAAGAGAATTATTGTAAATTGCGAATTCTTATCGCTATTTGTTTACTATTTTGTAATACACGCTTCAGCCTTGACATGTAGATGAGAATTATACGCTCTATCGATAATATTACAGTATAAACCCATTGGCTGCTAAGCAACGTTTATCGTCATTCGTTATGTCAGCGAGAAATGCTATCGACGATCTTTTTACGTCTCGCCGTCTAGCGTATTGCAAATATTACGTCGCGGATACGATAAATGCCGCGGCGATAAAGCGACGGCGGCAAAGTGACGAAACAGAGATTCATCATAGCTACAAATAGGCGAGTAATCAAACGAGGGCGTTGTTGTCGCGCTACTGAACTTGCTCATTTACTCACTCACATTTTTTTAAGCTGTTTTGCATCTCTGTTACCGTCGCTCTGCTATTGTGCCCACGGCCTTACGCACAGTGAACAAGACAGTACAGATAGCCCTCGACTTTCGCACGTAACTGTTTCATAAAATAGTGTGCGAATGTTAAATGTTCAAAATTAGAGGGATGTAAAAAACATTTCTCTTAACTCTTGTTGCTCAATTAAGACGCATTCAGTTGACAGGGGTACTGAATGATATTCAATCAACTGATTAACATATTCCTTGTTGACGCCCAAGTTTAATTCAGTCATTAGTCTATCTCAGGATTTCCCAAACTATGTTCCGCGGAACACCAGCGTTCCACCGAATCTGAATAAGTGTTTCGCGTCAATTTGAATAGGCTTTATACACTGCAACACATTTAAAGATCTTTTAATTCAGATTGAAAGGCGAGTGATGATCAACCAACTGATGTATATGATGAAGTATCTAGGCCCAGGCGGATTAGCATCTTTTCTCATCAAGAGATGGGGTATTTTGTTTTACTTGACCGGCTGACAAGTCTCGTCAGCTTAACGACAGTTGCCAAGATTGACAGAACTGTTAGCCCGGCTAGTAAATATTGTTCATAAATCTAAAGCTTAACAGCTTGAAAATACGCTTTATTCATATTTTAGATTTATATTATACTATAGTTTTATATTTAAAAATAATTACTAAATAAATAATGAATACTTTTTATTGGGTTACATATATGTTTTATAATTCTTTTAAATAACTCTGTAGGTCCACCTTCTCTACCGAATACGTTCTGGCCTGATAAATCATTGCCTTAATACAATATCGTTTAAAATAGATATCAGCGTTTGGTCCACGGAATGTATGAGGCAGGTAGTGTTGGGAGGAAGAAGCACAACATTTAATTCCGGCTGTAAAGAGTCTCTACAGAGATTTTTGGTGTCCTGGAGGATTGGATAAAATTAACGATGCTTTAAATTGTAAAAAAAATCTTTATGATATTACCTAACTGAGGCACGAAATGAAAAATTAACAAATATTTAAATATTAACTTCTACGTTTATTTTTTTTATCATAAATTTTGTATTTCTCGATAAGATCTTGAAGAAAATATGACAGTAAAGGGTTAAACTTGCAGAGAATCAGCATACGCCATGGGTCATCATAACTCTCGAAGAGACAGTCATCAAAAAGTGATTAGAGGGAGATTCGTAGTAATAATAAATAATTAGTGAGGAGACGGCGGCCATGAGACTAAGTGCTGCACTTTGATAGCACAGAGCTACATCAAACACGAAATGCCAACAGACAAGCGTAAAGTTATGTTTACAATAACGCAGTGGCGAATCAGTTCAGTAACCTTTCAGTACACATCGTATTCTTTCCTCTATTTCTTACACACCATAATATCTGCTCTAAGAGGGAAGCGTATCGGAACCACCCTGCACTTACCACCGTCAAATATATTATCTAAGCTGGGACGCTGGACCTGGCACGGCCACATATTGCGGATGCCTCAAGAGAATCTGAACCAGACCTGCTTATTTTTTAAGCCGATCGGTCGTCGGCGTTCCGGAAGGGCGCTAAATACTATCTATATAATGTATTCGGCGGAGTTACCGGATACAGGTGTGACCTGGGAGGACGCAAGAATACTAGCAGGCGACAGGGATTTAGTAGCCAATTTATTACAGGCCACTGTGGTTTTGCCGCTAAGCTGTCTCAGTTTGGCATTGTTAAACAGCCAGCATGTCCATGTGGCTGTCCAGAACAGGATGCTAATCACATTCTGTGGGAATATCCAAGAATGTGTACGGAGCGGGAAGACTTACTCAAGTCGGTCCAACCAGCTATTGGACCCATCGGGCCATCCGACTTGGTTGCTACAAGGGCATATTTAAAAAAAAGTTTGCGGCGTCATACGGCGAGCGTGATGATCTCTTCACAAGGAATTGCTTGGCCAAATAGTCTTCATTTTTTCATCATTATATTTCTTTTAATTTCAACACACTTCAGTGCGTGGCAACCTAAGTCCTATTCCCATCAAATAAAGAAGATCGCTTATCGATATCAGAGCTCCGGGATACGCCTGATTAACACCAGGTGTGAGGACGGGGCGGGTGGATGGTGGGCACATTAGGCAGGGATTCTTGGAGGCGACACGGCATTATCCGCGCTCAATAATTTTTGCAGCGCGTGTTAATAAACTTTCAGCTCAAGTGGAATTAGCAACATTGCACTTAAGGAGATCGATTTGTATTATATATTACATTTTTGAATGCCTTGAATTAATAATTTTGTAATATTTTTAATATGTAGAATAAATATCATTCTTTATATGGGTAGATGAAAAAACGGCGTATGTAAGGACTGCAGTACTTTGCCGAGTGGCAATATGATTCATTCGCGTGTTTAAATAATTGAACCGTCGATGCAGACACGATTTTCCTAGAAACCGATGGAAGGGCCGTGCGCCACACGCCGTTACATGTTGAAAAGTCACCGACCTAAACGAATTAGCACGACAGTCTATTTATTTTATTATTATACCATGTTCGCTTTCAAAGCGGAGCATATGGATCTACACAGTGTGAAGATATCGACACCGAAAGTAAAGTATATGGATCTCCCCAATGTGAAGACGTCTTGACAGATTATTTTTCACGAGAATTGCTCGTCACAAAATTACTCACTCAATCGGCATTTTTGGATTTCTAACATCCGACGGATGGGAAATCGTACGTGCATTCTTCAGATTACTAGGATCGCCTGCTATGAACATAAATAGTATTTGAAATATGGAGAGCAATATTCATGTCTAATGTGCTACGATGCTGCTATACGGTAGCGAATCATGGCACCTGACATAGGCTCAGAAATATATACATGAATATATTTAATACTATGATCACTCCCAAAGTGGAGCATATGAATCTACACAGTATGAAGATATCCATTCGGAATGTGGTGTATATCTCCGCAATGTGAAGACGTCTTGACAGATTATTTTCACGAGAATTGCTTGTGACACAATTACTCAACCCAATGGGCATCCAACCCTGCATTTTTTCGTTTTTTAAAATATAATAGATGGGGACTCAAACCCACATTCCCCGGATCGTTAGGTGCGTACACTACCAACTACGCTACCGGGGAGACAGAGCCTCGATATAACGGACAAAATATTCGTTAGAACTAAATGTGAAGATATTGGAAAATTGATAGAATAACTTGTTCGATGAAGAAGATGCAGACATATATTTAGAATTATTAAAAGTTCCTCATTTCTATTGGACAAAACAGAATAATGCTGGAGAAGATGTAGTCGAATATAATGTTTTACAGCGACTAGAAATAGATAGCTTCCCGGTTAGCGTAGTTTGTAGCGTGCGCGTCTAGCAATCCAGGGAATGAGGGTTCGATTCCCCATCTGATATATTTTAAAAATCTAAAAATGCAGGACCGGATACCTATTAGGTTGAGCAATTTGTTTGACAAACGATTGTGAAGATCCATACACTTCACTTTCGGAGTGGATATCTTCACACTTTGTAGATACATATGCTCCACTTTGGGAGCGAACATGGTATAAAAAAAAACTCAAAAAATAAATAGATAAAGATGACCATCGGGATCATATCATGAATGAAAGTGAATTATCAGATAAGGTTAAATAAAGATAGCGAGGAAAAAAACAACCAAGTCCAAAAACACATTTGCATCTCGAAGATGTTTTAATATGTGTTGATTATTCGTCAGATAACGAAATTCATCCATATTTTTATGTATAATTTTTATGTTTTAAATTTTAGAGATGTGACTTGTAAAAGAACAGTTGTCTTCACTATTCCTGAATCGCTTATGCTTACGCATGCGGAAACCTACTTTTATACAGCGGACTTTCAACTTTAACGGACAACCCTCGTCTGCATTGGTTCGCCATTATATCGAAATACTTCTATCGAATACTTCAATTAATTTTGAATTGATTCAGTGTTGATAATTAAATGTTATTGCCTACCGAATTAAATGCAAGTAAAATAACTGTACGAACTGTTTACTGTTGTTTAATTAATAATACAAAATGAATGCATTAATCATTTTCGATTCGAAATTACATCGCACCAACACAATGGCATCATTATTTTATATGCGTCCCAATTTACATAATAAAACTGTATTTGCATTTCTATAATATAAATAATACATAATAAATACATAAAAAATGCGTGGTCTTATTGATAACTTTGCCGGTCTTGCTAATGTTGGTCTGTATGTCTCTGATAACTAATAACTACCTAAGAAAACGGGAACATCAGCTGTATTTCATTCCTAAATGCAGGACTATCCTACCAGTAGTCATATCAATGCGGAGAGCAATGGTGATTTTTAACGAGACTGCCTCGAATATTGATATATTCCACCTAGGTGAGCGCGAGTTTAGATGGATTTTATTATATAAATTAT
>JAGVSQ010013280.1:0-11191 GCA_022683975.1 Rhyacophila evoluta
AGGCAATCTCGTTAAACATCACCATTGCTCTTCGCATTGGCATGACTACTGGCAGATGAGTCCTGCATTTATAAACTGCTGTCTCCAGTGTTAAAACGAACAACCTTGGTGACATAGGCATTGAATCTTTAATATTGTTTTATATCATGCAACAGAACTATATATCAACAATATTATTATTTTATAAAATTCGTTGCATACTTTTCTTGAATTTTATCTTGACTTTCTTTCATTTAAGCACTCATTCAAATTATCCGAGTAGATTCCGCACTTTTTTCGAGAGCTCGCATCATTAATTTATCCCATCACAGTGACTATAAAAACTGCGACGTTTCCATTCGTTCTGGCGCATTCTCGCACCCGAGGGGGATGCGGACGTCAAAGTCGCATCCAGGCCGCATTCCGTCACTATTCCGTCACGATAGCGCTCTGCTTTTACCCCCTGGTAAGTTTTATTAGTTGCGCCTGTAAACGTGTCTCGTAAAACGATTAAACTCACTTCAACCCCCTGTATTCCAAGCTGGAAACATCCCAATGCCAGGTGGTATGATAGTGACGATAAAGCATGGGATAGGTGTTGTAAAAAATCAAGACTTGGGTAGATCAGATTCAAAGTATTTTCCTTAATTTTATTTCACGACATCATTACCAATATCATTGTCTAACTACAATTACTTATCGCAACTCTTTAGACGTTTTATAAATTGTACATTACAGAAAATTTCTACCTCTTGCTTTTGTAGATTTTAAAAATATTATGACTCATTTTAGTATTCAAGATTTTTTCCCAAATTGATTTTGAAAATATTGAAAAAAAAATGTTAATAAAATTTTATCGATATTGATTTCGAAATGCAATACAAAGGTTTAAAATATTGCTATGTTATTTTAACATTAAATAAATTAGACAGTAATTTTTATCCAACAGAAACTTTTCAGATACTATCCGAATAAAAGTTTTTGCAAGCTTTTTAGTATGCATTTCCCGTAGCGGAGCCATCAAACCATCAAAATAAATTCAAGCGCCAATAACTTGCGCTGCTAGAGCACCAGGCAGGTTAGGTATCTCGATGGAGAGTGTAGAAGACTTGACGGCACTAAATCGTTCTTGTCATGCTTTTAAACTCGGGCACCAAGTTTGCAACGAGTGTTGAATTAGGTTTTGCTGCATAAATTTTACGTGACAACACAGCGCTCCTAATAGGCACAGAAACACATACAACGCCTTATTTTCTTCGGAATCTAGACAGTTTTAATGACATCAAGCATGCAAATTTTGCGAAATATTATGATGTATACAAGTTATAATGTGTTACTTCATAATACTTGTTGTATCTAAAAATGTAAATTACGTAAACTTAAAGCTTTTTCTATATTATATTCATTACAGTCACTGTAATAAAGAAAATACAATTAATGAAGTCAAGTCGTATGTCAATACAAATAATAGATTTTTAAATGTAACATATATGTAATTAAGTGGTCATAGTGTACATTTTTTATGATTTTACAAAGAATTTTACGAAATTCATATTATTAAAGTGTTGTATTTCACGCATAGTTGTAGACTACAGTGAGCTTTAGAGTGGTGGATTAGTCATAACTTGGAATCCCGTTTATTATGTGAAATTGATGGTTAAATATAAAAAGATTATTGGTATTTAGATTCAATAAAAATGGACGTAACCAGCTTAAAAATCTTACGTCATCATTCTTTTAAACTATGTTGAAATGATGATCCAACTTTACTCATTTTCTTAATTATGCTGAAATACTTTTACTAACGTTTGAAGCCGAATATTTCTAGCATTTTTTGAATAACCGTCATTATCATGTTACAGACATGTCTTTTATTGCAATATGAGTATTGCCTATGGTAATTATCTCTAGAGGGTGTGTGAGATAATGCATAATTAATTGTAAGTTAAAAATGGTGCCTTGTATCAATAATATGTTTTGTAAGTGGTTCTTTAAAAAAAAAAATATATTAAGACAAAGTTTAATGTGAGTAATTTTTAGATTTAAAAGTGGCAATTTGCCTATTTTCCTGGGTGGTACAGATATATATATATATTTGAATGATACATACGGCTAAAAGTTTATTCCTGGTGCAAGATCGCAGGATCTAGAGTCCTTAATTATTTGAAAATGTATGGCTACTAGTGGTCACCTGGCAAAGTAACAAGCGGGTGAAGTAAAAGTGATCACTTTTGATGGATAAACGTAAAATGAGTCAGATATGCCTTTTTAAAACTGCTGTAAGTAATGAAAAATTCTACTCCATTTTGATGGCTGAAGCAATTATTTGAATATGATAAGTAACCATAGAAAGTATTCTAGATTCTTTTTAAATGTTTGCATATTCAATATATAATATATACGATGGGCTTACTTGAAAACTTTTTTGTTGTTCACCGATCGGCTTGTTTAAAAAGCGTTAATATCCTTTTTGAATGTAAAAATGTATGTAAAACACAGTTTGTATAATATTTTTTCACTTATGACTTCTGGTACTTTTAAGAATACCTAACGTTTGATGCACCACAGTATACAATCACATTGTGTGTGATAACATAGCGAGTAGTGAAGGGACAATGAGTTTTTAATATAACATAAAACTTCCCATTCAAACGCGAATGTTTATATTTCTTTTTCTCATCAATTGAATGTACAGTTATATAAAATTGCCTGCATATTTTTTAATCTTTTTCCATTATTATTGTGTGATATGCTTAAACAAAGTTTACTGATATTCTTCTCGCTATGTCTAACTGAAACTGGTGATAATATTAACTGTGACGAAGATACAAGAATTTATAAGTATTTTTAAATACTGATAATAATCCATTCAATAAATTCATTTAAAAAATAATATATTATTTTATTTTTATTTAGCCAATAATACTTTCAATCTCATTAATGTTATGGCGCCCCGGCAGCGTATATAATATGCCAGCGTGCGCCTCTCGCAATCCGGGATATGCGGATTTGATTCCCATTTATTTAGGTCCTTAAAAATCCAAGAACTCTGGACATTGTGTCGAGCAATTGCCTGACAATTAATTCTCGTAAAAAAATATCTTTTAAAACATGTTTTCACATTACGGTGATCCATATACTCCAATTTCGGAGCGCGTATTTTCACACTGCGTAGATCAGTATTCTCTACTTTCGGAGTAAAGCTTAAAAAATATTATGTAAAAAAATATATACTTCTTCGCAAAAATTTGATACAAACCAGGCACGAATCTGATGTATACTTTCCATAATATAAGACGGAAATTGTAAAATAATAAATGAATTAAGAATATTTACACACTGTATATAGTGATACTTTCAGATTGTTTTGTTTGCAGATAAAAATATTCGTTTTTCGAGCAACGAAATAAATGTCTTCAACGGCCTTAACTTGTGCCAACCGATTTGATGTCTTTAAAGAAAGTATTATTTGTGTTTCAAAAATATTTTCATGTCTATGCGAAATAAGACGTTACGACCAGGTGTTGTGATCGCAATATTGTGCGTCATCTAAAGTAATCAAATGCGTCGTCTAAAATCTTCTTTGCATGTTATACAGACATAATGTGCGTAAAATATTTAAGAGTTATAACAAAATATATGCGAGAGCACAAGCATAAGCAAAGAATGATATAATATGTTTATGCTCATGTTATGTGGAGATCTTTTTCGTGCTTTGCCATTTATGCGTATGGAATTGTTATGTTCGTTCAGATTCTCAAGAATGGAATTTATGGTACGACAGAATAAGGCTGTCTTTCGGGTTATGGCATTAATTTGTAAATATTTATGATAATAGCACCCCACATTCATAATCATAAAATACTGTTATTACATACTTAACACTAGATATGTTTCACAATCATGGTAATATGCCACTATTAAACGACTGTTAGATGAGGACCTTCTTGTGCTTTATTTCTTAATATTGAAATGTATTGTTGAATAATAATATTTAATGGTTTCGTTTACTTCTAGTTTTTATAAAATATATAGTTTATTTCTCACACATTATAATAATTTAAAACATTTTGATTGTATACTGTATATAACAAAATAACACAATTGATGAATGCGGTATTTTAAATAAATTGATGTACTCTACACGTAACATCGTTAAAAAAAATCCACAAAAAAAAGATTGTTTTTCTGATATATACTTTTTTAAATAATGAAAAACTATATTTTTTTTCTACGGTTTGTATGGTAATTCTATTTGAGAGTTTAAATTATTTTATTCCAATAAATATGTACACACTAAAGAGTTTATAAAATCTAGGTATCTTTCAAAAAACAATATTTCCCATATACTAAGTATACTAAAATGTTAGACTTGGTCCGATATATTGACGTGTTAAGCAGATTATTTTTTTATTGTTACTCTAATACACGCTGTGTCCTAATATTCACAAAGAAGTGATGATATAATAAATATCAAGCAAAAGAACGTGTTAAAATGAACATTATATTACTTTATAGTATAATAAATAAAGGAATTACTCCATATTAACTCATACATCATTAATGAAATGCTGTGGTAGAAAGGCATTTTAAAAATTAAAAACTAAAATTCAATGTAAGAAAGCAATTTAAAATCGACTCCAGTAAATACATAAACTTTCGCCAGAAAATCGTAAATTTAAAACTTTAAAGTTATCTTTATTAATATGTGATCATTTGAATATAGTTTCAATTAGTTTCATCGTAAATTTAATATACACGAGTATTAGAAGTTCGTGAAATCACGAAATCGTCTTTTCTTGCCAGGCCGTTTACGCAGGGCCACTTAAAAAAGCAATCATTCTCCTTTGACAAAAAGTTAATTTGACCCGAACTCGCACTTGGGGATCAAAAACAAAGCAAAAAGTGATTAACCCCATCGCTGGGCCTCGTCCCGAAATCTGTCTGTCCGCTGACGATCACGGTATCATCCCTCGAGACCATAGCAGAACAATTGGGCTACAGATATTTGCTGTTACAACAATTCGAAGCCGTTATAATTTAATGTTAAAGGGAATTATACACCCTAAAATTCTACCTTTTCCTCTTAACTTTATACAATCCGTACATATTATTATTTCATATATATAGTATATTGTATAAAATAATATTATTACATAAGAGTAAATGGGTGCTTATTAAAAACGATATATTTTGATATAAAATGTTTCCAAATACGTTGGAATAAAATGAAGTCTTTTTATTTTAATAGAAATTTTCAACAATAATTTTATGCATAATAACTTGCAATCTTGAATTGATAAAACAAATATATGACAACAGTAGTTGTCGTAATTTTGTAGCTATAAATTTAATTATAAATTCAACTGTTATAGTATTCTAAATGTTTTTATATTTTGTTCAAGAAAGTTTACCAGCTTAAGCTTACATTTGAGTTATAAAATTAATACCTTTTTATATTAATGAAGGTAAATAATATACAAGGACGTTAAAATACTTTTGGTTTTTAAGTTTCGTAAGATGGTTAATGCATAGAATTAAAAACATAATACAAATGATTTCTGTTTTAATTTAATTTTCGAAGAGAAGAATCGCTGTTTAATATCGATTACACATTTTTAAATTATATATTTTACATACAAATCGTCTAATTTTTGTACTAAATAACTGAAAATTATATTGATATAATATTGTAATTAAAATATTAAATATATTTGATGTTATTTAATGCATAGATAATAGTAGTTCTAAATTGTCTAATTTATACGTAGCTGACTACATTGTAAGTAGATATTAATCTTCAAACTGTTTTCACGTTCAATTTTACTAGCTCCATCTGTAAAGAAAGGATGATATCTAAGTCGGTGTATCCTCACATATTATAATATAACGCCGAATCGTCCGTGAGTGAATATTCCCTGACCCCGAAGAAGAATAGTGGGGTAATTCCTAGGTAGGCATCTCAAAATCGGAATGACGGCTTGCCTTTTGTCTACATAGCACTTGATAAGGGTTTTATGAGATCCCGCCCGACGCGTACGCGTGATAGCTAAGCGGATATTAATCAAACAGGCAAATAATCGTTGCCTTATGCTTGAAATATACCCTCTTAAAACTATAAAATTATTTGGATACGAGTATCCCGAACAAACTTGGGCTTATTTCAACCCCGGCTGCGGCTTCGTTTAGCTCGTTGGTAGGGATACCTCTTTAAGTAATCGATTCCCACATGGTCAGTGCCTGTTCTGAGAAATTTTCATAATATATTTACATATTAAATCTAACCATTTTACTATTATAAATATTAAATCGGTGTGTACATTACGATATATTAATTTTATTACTAAGTAAGCTGTACTAATTCTATTATAACATGTATATAATAAAACTTTATTATAGTAATAACTTATCTTCAAATAAATTCGAAATGAAATAAATTCAATGATAATTAAAATTATAAGTACAATATTTTGCATTTTTATACAATATGTATTCAAAATATAAGCAATATATTGAGTATGTTTATTGTAATTTAAATACGTATAATATAATAATTTTTAAAAAATATTTGAGAATAATAATAAATATAAGCTTTATTAAATGCTTAAGACTAATTCAGAATGTAAAGAATAAATTACTAAGACAAATTTACAATAATATTTATGCCGCGTTCAAAGGCAGTCGATGATATTAATACCTTAAAAATTTCTTGGAAATTCAGATATATTTTAATACAATTATTTATACCCGTAGAAAATCGAAGTTCGTAGCTAAAAATTAAATATTGTGGAAACATTGAAGTGAATTTTCTTTTAAATAACGAACAGTTCAAATTGTATGATTATGTATGGCTTATTTTGAATAGAGTAATTATTTAAATCACTAAATATATCTTTATTCTCCTGCTTTATTTTTTAAGCATGCATGATGCACGATTTTTAGATTATCTTTAGTTGAGAGAAGAATATTATATTTATATTTCCATATGCAGACAAAACTAAACACGCGTCAAAATCATTACCCTTAACAAGTATTCCGTTAGGCAAAACAAGCAAGCTTTTCATTAGGCTATCAAGAAGAGTGTAGCGGTGTTATGGCAAGGAGCTTTTATCAACTGTGCTTTTGTAGTCACAGGCACGAAACATAATGAATCCAGAGTCCGTAATTTAGTTTTACTGAAGTGTATAGCTTGTTTAAAATATTGAGTCTTAGACTCGCAATATTTTATGTTTCTCACATCCCTAGTCTGGTAGTCATAACCTCTAACGTCTGCGACGCCGACGACGCTATGTTGTACGTGACGTTCTCGGTTTTTGATGATGGCTACAAGGGTTGTACAAATTTTTAGAAAAAAATAGAAAAAGAGATATATGATAAAAATAAAAAAAAATAAATTTCAGCATACTCAGTTACAAAAAAAATGGTGAGCAAAATATCACTAACTAACTAAGCTTTGAATATTTTTGTTGGTAATTTTACATTTTATCTATCTATCTAGCGTACTTATTTGATATTTACTTGCTGAATTTTAAAATAAATTATCAACGTTGAAAATTCCTTAAAAATTTCACATCATATTATATTCTTTTCTACTAATTTAAATAAAAAAATCCCTACAATCGTGACCATTTCGTGAATATTTCAAATAGTTAATCCGTTCGCTATTAATGTGCCTCCTACTTACGTCTGATTTTAATCAGACGTATCCCGGGGATCTCATATCTTAAAGCGTTCTAATTAATTTGACGGGATGTTCCGGGAGTAAATTTGAATTACCCATCATGTTTACCATAAATCAACTATTGTAATAAGTCTGATATTTTTTTATCATCATCATATGGATCTACACATAGTGAATAATCCACCCCGAAAGTGGATGATATGGAACTCCGTAATGTGAGGACGTCTGTGGGTTTTGAAAAATCCAAAAATGCAGGACCGGATGCTCATTGAGTTGAGAAATCGTCTGACAAACAATTCTCGTGAAAAATAATCTGTCAAGACGTTTTTTTATACATATCATACTTTGTCTGCTAGTTGCCAAATGATATAAGGATATGCTGGAGATTGTGGGCTCGAATTCCATAGCTTCATATTTACATATACTTTTAATTCAAACACGCAATACTGGATGCTTAATTGGTAGAGCGAATGACTGACATCCAATCGCTTGAAAACAACTGTCAAAATAAATGTTCATCATGTAGCAATCAATACAATTATAATATTTCGTTTCTGGAAAGGACATTTTCACACTGTGGAGATCGATATAGTCCACTGATATAAAGAACGCTCTTGACAATTACGTATCAATACTACTGTAATACAAATAGAGTATAGTATTAAAAAGCAAGATATACTCTCAAAATAGTTCTAGAATAAGTTTGTTTTTTATACCGTGAGAAAACATATAATTTTTTAACTACATACGTAATTGGTATACCATCATATTAAACCGCTTTACAAAGTTTTACTGGCCGGCCTATGAAGATTATTTACACGGATAACATTTGACATTTCGTCCACGCATCAACCCCTTCATTGAGCGATCCATCCCCTTCTTCCCAGCCTAGGCACCCTCTTCTTGATAATTTGTTCATATAATTTCCCGTGCTTAACTCTGTGTAATGAAGTTTATTCGTCGGCGCAAGTCCCGCCATCTTTAGGGCACACTGATCCTAGACATTAACGAACCCAGAATGAAAATTTTCCGTCTTGTACGAGGCAAAGGTATACCTTCAAAAGGGTGTCTCTTGTATGATTTCATTTTTGATGGTGTCGTAATGTTTTTTTGATGGAGAGACATGACTTGGGGTGATTTATGTTAAATCATTTTCAGCGGCATAATCAAATAACGGATTAAACATACTCTTCTTGTGTAATAGATCCTTATACGATCTTTGACATTATGCAATAGGGATTTGTACAAAGTAAAATTATGGTACCCTGTTAGTCGCTGAGTAGGAAGTGTATACGTGTTTGTGCTGCGTGTATCTTGGGTTTAAATAACATGATTATATATAAATTTTAATACTAAAAAAAAAGACGTGCGATTGAATCCTGTTAGGTTGAGTAATTAATTGGTGTTGGTTGGCTCTTGAAAAAAAAACTGTAAAAGAAAGTATATATATTATGTAGTTTACTAACCTATAAAATACCACTTCATGTTCGTAGGGGATATGATAAAAAAAAGAAAGAATGAAATAACATTTCATGAATGTTTAGTAACTGTATGTGTTTCATAGCTAAATTATAAGAACTAGTATTATAAATCATGATTTCAATCAGTGCATCAGTACGCTAAGAAAATATAAAATCATACTAAATTGGGATATTTATGAAAATTATATGAAACAATAAATTATGACACCCAATGATAGTCAAGAGCAAAAATATATACTAAGCTTTGAGAAAATATTAATGGATTAGATTCTACGTGGTAAAGCTGCAATGGTAGATATATCTTGGCCACATGCTGCAAATGCCTCAAGAGAGCCTCAAACCATTTTGGAAGCTTGCTAAATACCTAGAATATAGTGAATTCATTCGATGGAACTATATGGTACCGGTATGACATAAGATTATGTGATGTTACAGCCACGGCATTTGAACTTAAGACCTTTAACACTGAAGTACGAATACTTGCCGTTCAGTTACTGTGGCGATATTTAAATAACTCAGTAGTGCTCACTAAATCAATAAATTAAAATGGGTTGATAATTATAAATAATTTAAAAAATAAAAGTAAATTGTTTTCAACTTTATTTTACTGTTTAAATTTGATTATGAAACGATCAATATAAAACCCAAAAAAATTAAATTAAAAGTGTACGTGTATTTCAATTGAATTGTAATGCACCACTGACCACGTCGGCAAATATTCGATTAACACCTGCAGTCACAAATGTTATAATACGACAAAAAAGGACTGCGTCATAATAAAATATTGATTCACGCAGTCAATAATTAAAATATCGATTAAAGCGTATATCACATAACACATTTTATTACGAAACAAAGCAAACGAGAAATAAAGAGCGATTCGAAGCGTTAATTGAATCAGGAAAAAACCAATCAAAATAATAAAAATAAACAATCTCTTTTGTGAAAAAAAATAGTCGCAATCGAGACCGTAAATTACCTGCAGCCCGATTACACCCCCAGGGCTCCCAATAATTGATAGGATATTAGCTGTTGGTTATTGATAACTGTGAGCTAACCTATTATTTCCTCATCCCCCGTCACAAGGGTTGGTTGTACGCGTATGTGGTCGTATATAGCTGTTATGGCTTTTGTATATACCATTAGTTTGGTGGTAAGGTTTTAGTATTGTTTTTTTTAATATAAATGAAATTCATGTATTTTCACGAGGTAATGAAACTTTTGTTAGCTTCGTATTAGAATGCTTACCCATAATTACAATATACAAATATATTTTATCATGTTCGCTCCAAAATTGGAGCACATGGATCTACACAGAGTGAAGATACCATTCCGAAAGTAAAGTATATGGATCTCCGCAATGTGATGATATACAGATTATGTTTCACGAGAATTGCTTGTCAGACAATTACTCAACCCAATGGGCATCCAGTCCTGCATTTTTAGATTTTAAAATTCAGATGAGGATTCGAACCCGCATTCCCCGGATTTCTAGGCGTGCACACTACCAACCACGCTAACCGGATAGACACAATTAAAATTATAAATATATAAAGTTTTTTTTGTCTCCCCGGTAGTTGAGAGGTAAGCATGTGTGTCTAGATACGGGTTTGATTCTTACAGCTGCTGGTTTTTTTTCAACCAAAGATGTAATACTCAATTGATTAAAAAAATTGCTTGACAATTGATTCTCATGAAAAAAGTTTTAAAAATACAAAGATCTATGTTTCTATTCTATTTCTGTAATGGTCGTCTTTTTTGTATTGTAGACCCATATTCTTCACTACGGTATAAACAGAATCAAAGTAATAAAAAGGCATTTTTTCAGTTAGGCACATTATTTTCAATCAAAAGATGGTTTTTCAACGAACAAAAATCTATGAATTTTATTGAATTATTTTGATAAAATGACATGGTCTGAATCTGAAAATATAAATGATTTATTTACGAATTTCAATTGGACTGATAATCAAGATGTATATTTTGTTTTCTCATTGGAAATTGATTTTAAATTCTGAATTATTTAAAACTGGTAAACTTCCATATGTAA